>ONZH01025314.1:0-118966 GCA_900303285.1 Rhinella marina | reverse complement strand
ACGTTTGAGTCTCTCCTTATGGCTCCTAGTTGGCAATGATAAAACACTGTCTGTCTCGAACACATATTCCGAAATTCAATTGTAATCCACGTGAGGTAAAATTGTAATCCAAACAGGTAATGTGTAATCCACATGGATAATAGAGAATAGCAGCAAATAGAGAACCCTTTTTGCAAAGGGGGCTCCTAAATAACCTGAGAAGGGGAAGGAAGGGAGAGAGGAAAATAGGCGCGCTTAGGCGCAACTGGGACTTTTCTGCAGAATGGGGGGAGTCCTGACAGCCATGTCCACTCCGGCTGGGTGAGAGTCAAACGGGGGGAAATACATTACATATTAGAAAAAAGCAGCACATAGAGAACCCTTTTTGCAAAGGGGGCTCCCAAATAACCTGAGAAGGGGGGAAAAAGGAAAACAAAAATAACTGCCAACTAGCATCTCACCTGTCAGGTGCAGTCCCATAGGTCCTCCTGCAGTGTCCTTGACACTGACAGTAGTTGGGTTCCTCAGATGAGGGACCTGAAGTCCTCCTCGCTCGAGCTGCTGCTGAAGCCTCATCAGAGGACGCCCCTGCCTCTTGTAGGCCATGCTCGCTGTGGTGGTGGAACTCCAGTGCCCCTCTTCTTCCTGAAGTTGGACTTGACCGGGTCCGGTGGTGGTGACGCTGGCGAGCACTACAGCTATTTTCGCTTTTCTGGATCCTCCTGCTGGGACAGCAGGATTAAGGACTTCCGGCTGCAGTACCGGAAAGGTTGCATCCAGGGAAGAAGACCCAGCTTCCCCGGCTGCTGGCTTTATCTTCCACGGCAGCTGGTATTGGTGGATGACCGGGATTGGAAGGTGAACGATAAGGTGGTCAGCTAACCCAGCTGTAAGGACTGTGGTGTGGTGGTGGTGCTGGCAGTCCAGGAATCAGAGGCTCCGGCTGAAGCTGTGGCTTTTCCCTGAACTGGAGGACGCCATTCTGGGAACTCTTGCAGGCAGCGCAAGCATCCTGGACCTGGTGGTTCATCCGGCCACACTTCTGGTTCCATTGTAGGCACCAGAGGCTTTGAAAGGAGGGTAACCCTGGTTGCAAATGGGCCTTTCAGGGATGCCATGGGGGTGTACTCCACCTGATCCCCCACGTACAGGCTATGACGATGTTGTGGCAGGTATGGCCGTTTCACCGACCTGCAGCCCACAAAATATTCCTTTCCATCCTCGTCATCCTGCAGGAAGCCAGACCCTCTCCCAACGGAAAACCAAAGCACAGTTCCCTTTCGCGTTCCAATGAAGATCTCCCGGCCTAGGGTGGTCGAGTACCTGGATGACCCAGTCCTCCACTGCGGTTTTATAGTCCCAGAGGGTCTGTGCATGGGCCGTCACAGATGGTGGAACAATTGGGTTCTGGTGTATGGAAGGGGTGGATCTCCTCCTGGGCGGCGAAGTGGACGCTCCAGCCACCTCCGCCACACGAGCCACAGCAGACGCTCCAGCCGCACCAGCCACAGCAGACGCTCCAGCCGCACGAGTGACAGCAGACGTTCCAACTGCATGAGCCACAGCAGACGTTCCAGCCACACGAGCCACAGAAGATGCTCCAGCCGCCTCACGAGTCGTAGCAACAGCAACCTCAGCAGGAGGCAAGGAAAGACACAGGCACTGAAGCTGGGTTTCTCTGGCAGAGTTTGTAACACCCTGATGTCTGGAAAGGGCGGTGGTTCAGGGAACTCGTCCCCAAAATACATTTCATTCCAATTTGGGCGCAGCTGTTTTTTTAGCCATGATGCTTGCCTCTTGCTCTGAGGTCAGCGCTGGTCTAAACTGGTTCAGACTTCAGAGGAGGGTGGAGTACTGAGGGAGGAGTATTCACTCCCTATACGCTGCGAAATAGTTAAATCCCGGTGGTCCGGGATGGTTTTTTCCAGTTCTGAGGGGGCGTATCTGTTTCACTTTTCCCGCTCTTGCGTGGCGTATTGTCATTGTCCCGCCACATGCAGAATGCGTACGTTTCATACGTATCGTACGTATCGTTAGCGTGTTAAATTTTGCGAAGATTCCTAATAATACAAAGCGAATCCAAACAAATTCGGATTCGCTTCGCAGCTGAAAATTTTCAAGATTCGATACGAATCTACGAAGCGGCAAATAGATTCGCTCATCTCTAGACTTATTCAATTTAATTAAACCAGGATATAGGTGATTAACACCAATACACAGGCCAGCACACAAAAGTATTTGTGAGGGATAACACATTTAGGCCTAAGTCAGTTTCCCTATATTCACACGATTTTAATCAATTTTAGCAGCATTTATACGTGATTACTACACCAATACAAAGGGTTAGTGCACAACATTATGTGAGACCCAAAAATGTCCAGGCCACAGAAGGATTCTAAACGAAAGACCTATATCCAAAATGTGGGTAGTAGCAGCATCAACTATCTGGCCAGAAGTAGTAGTAGTAGTAGTAGACCACAGGTCTCTCTGCTGGCCTCAGAAAAGGAACAACATTTTAGTTGGGGAGAAAGAGGATGAGATTCTGGATTGGATGGCTCACTCCTCCTCTCAGTCAGAGTATATGACGTGGAGGTGACTTCAGAGTTTGACACCGTGCTGTGGAGCCAGGGGTCACAGTGTCCCTCTTGCTCCTCCTCCTTGCAGCCCCAAAGAAGGCTTTCAGTGGAGTCCTCCCAGTCTTCACTGCCCCTTCCTAAGAAGTGGCAAGAAAACCCCACCACGCCATATGGCAGATAGTCAAGAGAGTCTCCCTGTTGACGACTTTTGTAATAGCCCTCACCATTTGAGCTGCCCTGAGGAGGATGTTGGGGAGGAGACTGGTTACCCCATGCATACCTATGTTGATGGTGGTAGTAATAGTGTCACCTGTAGCCACGGCATTGGTGGTGGGGTCAACGACAGTGACAGTCAGGGAAAACGCAGAACAGGGGAAGGGGACCCAGGAGCCCACCCATGATATCTCGCAGTCCGATAAAAGCAGCAGGGAGGCTGAGGACTTCGATGATGATTTTGTGCTGGGACAGGACCTGGAAGCCAACATATGGGTGCTGAGTAGGAAAACAACATCAGTGGAGAAGGGCGGTGGCAGCAGCAATAAAGAGCAGAGGCCACATACCTCCCAAAGAACAGACAGAGCAATGCCTGCTTCGGGTTCTGGTGATGCAGCTTGATGCTGTGGGTTAGGCCCAAAACGTGCCAGAGCTAACCAAGGTTGGCTGCCTATTAGCCCTGTGCAAAGAAACTCCCTATCCGCTTTTTCTCCACAAGGCGGGCACACAAAACCACAGCGGTATGCAAGACTGCAGGATTAAATAAGCCATGGCTGTTCAAACACAATTATAGGTACCAGTGGTCTATTGCAGCACCATGAGACGTCATCACTGGATCCTTTGGGAAAATACAACTGGTACATAAAATAAGTAGATTGGTGATGAGCACTATCTCTACATTTGGTTTTTATCTATAGTAATTTTGTATTCCAAATATGGAAGAGAATGTGTATATACACAATATGGAAGGAGATGTATATATTTGTATTCTAGTAGAGAAGCATATATAGGTTGAATTTATGATATATGGTATACATAACTCGTTACAAGAATGCAGAACTTAGTTTGTGTTTTCCAAATAATGTATATTTATTATAGAATTTTGGTAAAAAATGGTTGTTTTTGGATGAAAAGGTATATAAAAAATGAGAAAAAATAAAAAACAAAAAAATATATAAAAGACAAAAACAAGAATTATTTAGGCACAAATATATAAAAATATTAAAATATCAAAATATCAGCGCTGAAAATATATACAGACCCTATTCATTAATTATTGGTATACATGAAAGAAATCCATAAACCCTGTTCATAATTATTAGTATGCATAAAAGATTGTGTATATAATGTGGAAAATATAAAGTCATAGCATGGATGCAATATGTCTGCTATATAGTCCAAAAAGGTAGTGGCGTTATTTCTGATCAATATGAGAACAGGGTGTAGCCGGCATAAATAAAGAACAGTCTTCTTTATGGATGCTGTCTTTCTTATAGTAGATGGAGGGATACTATGTTTGTATACTTCAGTACATTACCCCTCCGTTCGTTGGTGGATCCGGTGGGGAGCGATGTCTGTTCACCAGCTCAGGAAATGTGTAGCTCACAGCACGAGGACGCTGGCCGTTATCCTGCGCTTGCTTCTTCTCCTCCGCTGTGGAAGTAGAGTATAGCGATACTGTCCGTGGCATCCCACGAGATCGCTCTCTCTGCTATACGCTCCTTAGAAGTTTTGTAAGTTCCTTGGAAGGTTTTGTATCTTGTATGATACGTTGTTATTTCTTTCTTTGGTTATGCAATGGCCTAAGATTTTTGCTATCTACATATATATGATGCATCTATACATTTGCTGATGCATCATATATATGTAGATAGCAAATATCTATGACATAGAATGGATACCACTACATATACTTTGTTACCTATTTACTATTTTACTATTGTTATTTTTTATTAATATACATTTTTTTATTATTTTTTTTATTTTTTCATTTCTATTGTAATGGTTATATATTGGTGATACATTTGTTTTATCCATTATTGTTATGCTATGTTTTCAATACTATATTTTATGTGCATATTAACCATTATGCACCTCACGTACTATCTAACCACCACCATTAACTTTCAATCACAATTTTATACTCATAAAAACCCAATCCACAGGGAAATCAAATCACAAATCCAGAGTTTGCAAGAAACCCCCCAGAAAAAACAGGAGGGGCCCAATCAAGGACGCTATAAATATGCCAGATAAGTAAAAAGAGTCCATATACCACTGAGGAAGGGGCAAGTGTAGCCCTGAAACGCGTTTGGTGACAGAAGGACGATTAAAACTGGCAATCGCAACTATTATCTCCCATTGGACATAAGAGACTGTGTATAAATCTTAGTCCATTGCATAACCAAAGAAAGAAATAACAACGTATCATACAAGATACAAAACCTTCCAAGGAACTTACAAAACCTTCTAAGGAGCGTATAGCAGAGAGAGCGATCACGTGGGACGCCACGGACAGTATCGCTATACTCTACTTCCACAGCGGAGGAGAAGAAGCAAGCGCAGGATAACGGCCAGCGTCCTCGTGCTGTGAGCTACACATTTCCTGAGCTGGTGAACAGACATCGCTCCCCACCGGATCCACCAACAAACGGAGGGGTAATGTACTGAAGTATACAAACATAGTATCCCTCCATCTACTATAAGAAAGACTGCATCCATAAAGAGGACTGTTCTTTATTTATGCCGGCTACACCCTGTTCTCATATTGTTCAGAAATAACACCACTACCTTTTTGGACTATATAGCAGACATATTGCATCCATGCTATGACTTTATATTTTCCACATTATATACCACGATCTTTTATACATACTAATAATTAATGAACAGGGTTTATGGATTTCTTTCATGTATACCAATAATTAATGAATAGGGTCTGTATATATTTTCAGCGCTGATATTTTGATATTTTAATATTTTTATATATTTGTGCCTAAATAATTCTTGATTTTGTCTTTTATATATTTTTTGTTTTTTGTTTTTTCTCATTTTTTATATACCTTTTCATCCAAAAACAACCATTTTTACCAAAATTCTATAATAAATATACATTATTTGGAAAACACAAACTAAGTTCTGCATTCTTGTAACGAGTTATGTATACCATATATCATAAATTCAACCTATATATGCTTCTCTACTAGAATACAAATATATACATCTCCTTCCATATTGTGTATATACACATTCTCTTCCATATTTGGAATACAACAAATACTATAGATAAAAACCAAATGTAGAGGGGCGTGGCTTGGCAGCCGAGGCGGATGGCCGCATGAACCCAGAGCTCCAGCACCCAGCGACTATTTTCCCAGCTTTAACCTGCTTATCTGCCTAAAGAACAACTCTTTTACCCGTGTACCACTAGCCATGGTGAGAGGGAAGAGAACCCGACAACAACAGGGCAACCTGGACCTCTACTTTGACAAAGAGCGAGGAGGAGAAAACTCAGCTGCGCAACAGGAGATTCTCCCGCCGGTACAACAGGCCTCTGCTTCTCCCTCCTCCTCGCCGTCGACTTCAGATAGAAGCCGAGCTTCACCAGCAGTCGAGCAAAGTTCTCCAGGGCACGTCATACCTGCTACCGAACAGCTCCAGCAGTCCTCTCCCCGCTCCGGTGGCCCTACTGTCTCCACCGCGGACCAATCCCCCACGTGGCAGCCGCCATTTTCTCCTCCAGCTTCGGACAGCCCGGCTAAAAGGAAGCAACGGATGCAAGATATACGCTCATCTCCGACCTCGGTGAGTGACGCAGTAGTCACCTCTGCAATTCATCGCTCTACCCCCAACTTAGAGCAGTTTAACCCCTCTAACCAGCCCGCATCAGGGTCTCTTATTAAGGAAATGTTGTTGGAGGTAAGCAAAACGCTTCAGTCGGATATGCATTCACTCATATCCCCACTTCAGGCCGCACTCCAGAGCCTAGCTCCTAGAGTGTCCCACATTGAGAACAAAATGGGGGACTTTGCTACTTCCCATAATAATCTGGTGGACTCCCATAACGAACTGTCCTCAGAAGTGGAGAAATTGCAGGCCAAAATCAATGACCTTGAAGACAGGTCCCGTAGAAACAATATCAAGTTTCGTGGCATCCCTGAGACTGTCTCTAATTCAGATCTCAAAACATACCTGTGCTCCCTTTTTCAAGCGATGATCCCCACTCTTACTGCTCAAGACGTGGTGATAGATAGGGCGCACAGGGTACCGAAGCCCAGCCACCTCCCAGCTACTGTCTCCAGAGATGTTCTGGCTCGGCTCCATTATTATCATGTTAAAGATCTACTACTAGCAGAATCTAGAAAACAATCTTCCTTACCCTCTCCGTACCAAACGGTGAAACTATATGCAGATTTATCCGCCACCACCTTGCGGCAAAGAAGACACCTGGCTTCTATCACTCTAGCCCTACGGGACCACAAAATTGCCTATCGCTGGGGGTTCCCAGTAAAACTACTTATCTCTAGAGACGGGTCGCTGCACGTGGTGAAAACGCTTGAGGAAGGCAAGACCCTATTGTCGACCTGGAACATAGACTTACCGGACAACACCTCTGGACGGATTCCGACTCCTGGTCATCTAGAGAAGGATTGGCGAGTGGTGGAACCAAGAAGAGGCACTAAGCATTAGGCTTTTCTTTTCGCTACCTAGGGTGCTCTCCCATCTGAATAGATGCACCTTGGCTCTTCACGACTGACACTACCCACTCTATGGAGGCGACACATTGGTCGCTATTATTTTTGTTGTTTTCTATGTTTGTTTTTTCTGGCTTTTTCATTCCAGTTTTCCCATTTTGACGTTTGCACTCAAGATCTCATGGATCAACAGGAGGACGTTTTATTCTCTCCACTTCTGGCTTCGTTTGGGGTATCGGGTGGGGGAGGGGGGGGCTCTCCCGGGGGGCGCAGGCTGGGGGGCCCTGCTACTGGGGCCCTCCATCCTGGGCCTCTGGAGAAATATACATGTATGTTTAGCAATGTTACCCGTTATTGCCCATGGCTCTGAAGATTGCCTCACTGAATGTTAGGGGTCTCAATTGTGCTCCCAAAAGAGCTTTTTTATGGCGGGAAGCTTTGGAACTGCAATGTGATGTCCTGTGCGCTCAGGAAACCCACATTCTGGCGAAAGATAGTCATAGACTGAAACACCATAGCTTTCCCATTATACTCCAATCCCACTACCATAGGAAGCGTAGGGGAATTCTTATTGCCATCAAAGATACTTTAGCATACAGCCCTATAGAAACGGTGATTGATGAGAATGGAAGATACATTATCCAAGTGTGTTCCCTTAATAACATTGTTTATACTATCGTGGCAGCATACGCCCCTAACACTCATCAGCTACGTTTCCTACACAAACTAGCTAACAAAATAGAGAAGGTCAGGAAAGGTTATCTGTTGTTATGCGGTGACTTCAACCTCACTATGGACCATTCTATTGACTCATCTTCAGTGAGACGGAATGTGGGTTTCCCCTTAGCAACTTGGGCACATCAGGAGGAAGTTTACGATGTATGGCGCCTTCAACACCTACAAGAAAGGGATTATACTTTTTACTCCACAGCCCACCATTCGTATTCTAGAATTGATCTCTTCCTAGTAAGCAGAACGCTACTCCCATTGGTGACTGACTCCACCATTGGACTGATTAAGTGGTCCGACCATGCGGCGATCACCATTACTATAAAAGAATCCCATTCTCCATCTTATGGTGGGCTCTGGCGTAACAATTCTTTTTTGATGTCACACCCCGTTTATAAGAAAGAATTGGAATCTGCTCTCTCAGAGTTCTTTTGCCACAATGTGGGTTCGGTATCTTGCCCTTTGATCCTCTGGAATGCGCATAAAGCATTTATTAGGGGAATATTTATAAAATTAGGTTGTAGAGCCAAGCGAGAAAGAGACAAACAGCTTTCTGACATACTGAGCTCGATAGCTGACCTCGAAAAGAAAAACAAGATATCCCCAATTTACTCTGACCAACTTCAAAACCTCAGAGTTAAACTTAGAGAATGTATGCTTTACTCCTATGAGAAAAATCTTAAAAAACTTAAAACTAAATACTATTCCCAAAACAATAGAGTAGGGAAGCTGCTCGCTTCTCGCCTAAAAACCCGAACTGCCAAAACCAGAATACCATTCATTCGATCCCAACAAGACGGGACCCAAATCCTTGATCCCCTTGGGATAGCAAACAGCTTCCAAAAGTACTATTCTTCCTTGTATAACTTACACTCCTCAGAAAACTTACCCCCAATTGTGGACTCAGATATCCAATCCTTCCTGAAGTCTCTCAATCTACCTACTATTTCCCCTTCTCAGCTGGAACAGCTTAGCACCCCTATCACCGCCCCTGAGCTCCAAAAGATTATTAAATCCCTTCCCCTTCATAAATCCCCTGGACCCGATGGCCTCTCAAACTGTTATTATAAAACTTTCAGCGACTCACTCACTCCACATCTCTCAACTGCCCTTCAAAAAGGCTTTGACTCGGGGTCATTACCTGAGGAGATGTTGAAGGCGGTCATTGTGACTATACCTAAGCCGGGGAGGGCCCCTGACGCCCCACAAAATTTCAGACCGATTTCTCTACTGAACACTGACTTAAAATTGTATGCTAAATTGTTAGCTCTTCGGCTGACCCCTATCCTACCCTCCCTAATTAATAGCGACCAGTCAGGTTTCATTAAGAATAGACAAATCATAGGGAACACTAGAAGAGTGCTGAACATTATAGATCACGTGGAGAGGACGGGGAGGGGGGCTCTGTTGGTCACACTCGACGCCGAGAAGGCGTTTGACCGCATTAATTGGTCATTCGCCTTCTCGGTTCTGAGAACTATGGGACTACGAGGGGCTATCCTGACCGCTATTCAGGCCCTATACAACAAACCCTCTGCACAAGTTTATGTTAACAATACTCTTTCCTCGCCCTTTCCCATAACCAATGGGACCCGTCAGGGCTGCCCCTTATCCCCTCTCATCTTTATTCTATCCATCGAACCACTGGCACAAGCTATCCGACTATCGGATAAAGTACAAGGTATTCCTATTGGAGGACAGATGCATAAGCTTTCGCTCTACGCGGACGACGTTATGCTTACTCTGAGCTCCCCAGAAATATCGCTCCCAGCAGCTCTAGAGATCATCCATAATTTCGGGACCCTTTCCCACTATAAACTGAACGTGCAAAAATCGCAGGCATTACCTATTAACCTACCCCCGGGAATACTATCTCCCCTTCGGTCCAGCTTTAATCTAGATTGGCAGTCCACCCATGTACAATACCTAGGCATGCAGGTTCCAAAGCAAATCAAGCTTCTGTATTCACTTAACTATGTCCCCCTGATTGCGACGGTAGAAAATGATCTGCAGAAATTTGCAAAACAAGAGGTTTCTTGGATTGGCAGAATAGCGGCCTTCCAGATGCTGACCCTTCCCAAAATCCTCTATACCTTCCGTACAGTGCCTATACTATTGCCCACTCTATTCTTTTCCAAACTTAAAACATTACTTCTCGCATACCTTTGGGCATCCAAGAAGCCTAGAGTTACACACACTCTACTTTACAAACATAAACATGTGGGAGGCCTTGGCCTCCCCAATGCCTATGACTATTACCTTTCCACTCACATGAGCTTCCTTAGAGAATGGTGGGACGGGGATATCTCCCATCACTGGGTTCATATAGAGACATCCAAAGTCCCTGGTAACAATCTGAGAGCACTGCTGATTGCAGCTCTAAATCCCGATGTATCTCTTGGGCCACTCCCTTACTTTGTATCCACATCCCTTACTGTTTGGAAACTTTTCCATTCAAGAACGTCCCCTTCCAGCGTTTCGGTTCGCTTTTCAGCTCCGTTGAATATCGTGAACTGCTATGTCCCTGACTTGGATCTACAACCTTGGATTGCTAGAGGTCTCCTCTCCATTTCTCACCTCTATGACCAGTCTCAATTGAAGGACTTCTCTGCTCTCCACGAACAATTCCACATCCCACACTCAGATTTTTACAAATATCTGAGGATCAGACATCTACTACGCTCTGAAGACATTTGCTCAGTCCAGGCCAACGCAGACCTTTTTGCTATGTGGACTGCAGCTAGGCCTTCTCCCAAAAATCTAAAACCTATCTATACTATTCTAGGTTCTAAAATGGCATTCGCTAAAACTAGTCCATACTTAACGTGGGAGAAGGAAGTAGGGAAAGCATTTTCCTCTCAAGAATGGTCCTCCGCATTGAGATTTAGCGCTAAAACCCTTACCTGCGTGTCTCACTACGAAGCATATGTAAAAACCACTTTACGATGGTATTTTACCCCGGAGAGATTGAGTCACATATACCCTGGCTCTTCCTTCCTGTGCTGGAGAGGTTGTGGATCCAAAGGGACGCTGATACATATCTTATGGGCTTGTCCCCTCCTACAGATAGTATGGCAACGCAGCTTTTCCCTCTTTGAATCTATATCAGGGATCCATCTTACACCCTCTATTGGACTTGCTTTATTATTCCTTGGCATAACTGATACCCCAATACACAGTCGCACTATATTAGCGTACATCCTGCTTGCTACAAAACTAGCCATAACCAGATACTGGAAATCTATAACCCTCCCTCCACTACATGAAGTCATAACTATAGTGAATATCACTTGTGCACATGAAAAGATGCTAGCCCTTATGAATCATACCTATCCCAGGTTTATTTCTCGTTGGCAGCTGTGGTTATCATCCACTCACTCGGTCACATCTACCACGTGAGTGGCCTCCTTTATCCATGTCAGTTTTATTACTCTATGAGTGCGAATTTCTTTCTTTTGTTCTATTGTTGTTATTTTACTACATTTCTATGTCTCATGGTCATATTTTCTTTTCCATATAAAATGACATCTATAATATGTGACTGGTACTACCAATATTCCTCCTCACGAGATTTCGACACAAATGCATGTACATTTTGATACTACATCTGTACTTTTAAATGTCACTTATTTGTATAATTTTTGAAAAACCAAATAAAAACTTATTGATGGTAAAAAAAAACCAAATGTAGAGATAGTGCTCATCACCAATCTACTTATTTTATGTACTATATGTTTCAGGCTAAGGGTAAAGCCAGGTGATTAGAAGCACATACAATTCATTATCAACAGACTGGTGAGCCACTACCCGTACTTTACTGGAAAATATAACTGGCCAGCATTCCCAATCAGAACAAGGCTGTCCTTCTTCTCCTGGTTCCCTTTTGTGGCAGCCAGAACGTATTCTCAGGCAATACAGACTCTTTGTCATCATCCTCATCACCTTCTTCTTCTCCTGCTAAGACTCATCCTTTTCCTCGTCTTAATCGTGAGACATCTATAACTGAATGTTTGCCCAACTTTTCTCCACCAGCAATTAGCTTGTCTACAAGCTGAACCACCACCTGGCCACGTTACTGGCGGAGCAGTTGCTGTAGTACCATTGTAGTAGAGCCTTGTACACTCACGTGGCAAAGACGCGGCCCACTCCTTGCAAATCTCACTGTCTATCAAGCTGCACTCCATGGTGAACATCTGGAGCAGCAGTAAAAGGCAGGAACAGTACCTGTCTTTCATGGCCCACTGGGTCAATGTTTTTTGCGTCAGTGGAGAGGCAGCATCCCAGCAACATGGCAAGGTCCTTTTGACCACCTCCCAGTATATCATGTGGCTGGCTCCCACAGCAGACACTTATCTGCCTCCTCCACCTACTCCTCCATGGACATGGTCCCGTCCTCAATAGCAGCAGGGCATGTGTTAGGTCAAGCGTTTCCACTCCATGTTTTGGGACTGATTTGCCTAGGGGAGAGTAGCCACACTGGCGAGCAGTTGCCCAAGTACATCAAGCAGCAAACATCCTGCTGGTTGTCACCCCACCAACTTTAACTGGGCAAGGTGTTCAGCGACAATAGGCACAACATCCTGCTCACTATGAACCTGGGCAAAATAACACAGGCTCCCTGCATGGCGCACATAATCAACCTAGTGGTGCAGCGCTTTTCTAAATAAGTACACTGGTTTCCGCAAGGTGCCGGTAAAGTCCAGGAGACTGTGCGAGCACTTCAGCAACTCTCAGTGGCAAGGAACGCTCTCCTTGACCTGCAGCGATACAATAGACTGCCACTACACCGCCTAATCCACAACGTGCCAACTCTCTGATGAAGATTAAACTTTTTGGCCTCAATTCTAAGAGTTTAATAATAATCTTTGTTTATATAATGCCACCATATTCCTTAGCGCTTTACAATTCAGAGGGTTAATGTACAAAACAAAAGACATTACAAAGTTACAGACTAATATACAAATGAAACACTAGGTCATTTATTATTCTGAAATACGCCTATATTAGGCGTATTTCAGGCGCAGAGTGCGGTGCAACGGTTAGATGCGCAGCATACTTTTCCC
Organism: Rhinella marina; assembly: GCA_900303285.1. Taxonomy (NCBI): domain Eukaryota; kingdom Metazoa; phylum Chordata; class Amphibia; order Anura; family Bufonidae; genus Rhinella; species Rhinella marina. The sequence continues at coordinate 105,931 of ONZH01025314.1, read as the reverse complement.
TGCTCATGCCAGGTCTAAAAAAAGGTGTGCCATGGAGGCTCATTCATCATTTTCTACGCCTGTTTTAGGAAGCTGGCTTACATTTAGACTAGTGCTGGATGCCTGTGTCTCTTCATAACTTTGGGCAGATCCACCACCAGATATAAGGGTAAGGCTACTTTCACACTAGCATTTACATTTTCCGGTATTGAGATCCGTCATAGGGTCTCAATAACGGAAAAAAAAAAACCTTCCATTTTGTCCCCATTCATTGTCAATGGGGACAAAATGTAACTGAACAGAATGGAGTGTTCCAAAATGCATTTTGTTCCGTTCTAATGTCGGAGAGAAAACTGCAGCATGCGACCCACATGCAAGTTAAAGGGGACGTTTTCTCTGCCACAATCTGCCACAATAAAAAACAGATCTGTCCTCCATTGACTTTCAGTGGAGTTCATGATGGATTCGTCTTGGGTATGTTAAATATAATACAACCGGATCCGTTCATAACGGATGCAGATGGTTGTATTATCAGTAACAGAAGCATTTTTGCTAAACCCTGCCGGATCCAGCAAAAACACTACTGTGAAAGTAGCCTAATTAAGACTGCCGTCTAAAACACCAGTTTCATAAATGACCCCCTAGGAGTGAGGGCCCTGCTCGTAAGAAAGTGGGGGTGACACAAAAGGTAGTTGATTGTATGAAGTGGTCCAGCCATCTTTGTCCTAAAAGGAGTGGTGTACGTTGATCTGCATGTGCTAGTGCCCCTGTGTGGGGATTCCTGTCAGAAGATCGAGTTTAGCTCTGAAGAATAAGAGTTGGGGGGAAGGGTTACTAGGGGAATAGTCAGTTTAGGAACCATGATAAGCCTGCCTGAAAAGATGTGTTTTTAAGGCACATTTGAAAGTAGGGAAGTTGGAAATTCACCTGATATTCCGGGGCAAAGCATTCCAGAGAGTGGGTTCAGTTCAGGAAAAGTCTTGAAGACAGGACTAGAGAGGTTTGAGTTATGGAAGCTGTTTTATTTCAGTGGCAGAACGGAGAGCATGAGTAGGGTGGTAGATGGTAATGAGGAAGGAGATGTACAGAAGTGCAGCATCGGGGAGAAACTTTGTGGGTGAGGGTGAGAAGTTTGAAATGTATTCTTTGGCAACCAGTGAAGTGACTGGCACAGGCTAGAAGCATCAGTGTAGCGGGTAGACAGATAGATGAGCCTGGCTGTGGCATTTAGGACAGACTGAAGGGGGGAGAATTTAGTGAGAGAAAAGCAGAGTGGAGAGGGTGAAAGCCAGATTGTAAGGGGTCAAGAAGAGAGTTTGCAGAAAGATAACGAGAGTAGACAAGATGGTCCAGGAGTTTAGAGATGAAGAGGAGGTAAGAAACAAGTCAGTAGTTAGAAGCACATGTCGGGTCAAGAGAATTTTCTTTTAGTAGTGGGGTTATAACTGAATGTTTGAAAGAATAAAGATACCAGAAGAGAGAGAGGTTAAATATTGTAGTAAGGTGAGTAAGGACACCTGGGGAGAGGGACTGGAGAAGGTGTGAGGGAATAGGATCACTGCTGCAGGTGGTGGGTTGAGAAGAAGAGAGAAGCCTGGAGACTTCTTCATCTGTTATAGGGTCGAAAGAGGAGAAATAGCATGAGGAAGTGTGGGAGGGAGGAGGATCAAAATACAGGCTTCCAGTATCCGTAGTTTCAGGTTCTGCACATCTCGTATCTTCACAGCATAGACAATTGCCTTCAGATGACCCCAAAGATAAAAGTCTAAGGGCGTCAGATTGGGAGACCTTGGGGGCCATTCAACTGGCCCATGATGACCAATCCACTTTCCAGGAAACTGGGAAACTGTTCATCTAGGAATGCTCGTACCTGACACCCATAATGTGGTGGTGCACCATCTTGCTGGGAAATCTCAGGGAACATGCCAGCTTCAGTGCATAAAGAGGGAAACACATCATCATGTAGCAATTTCACATATCCAGTGGCCTTGAGGTTTCCATTGATGAAGAATGGCCCCACTATCTTTGTACCCCATATACCACACCATACCATCAATTTTTGTGTTCCAACAGTCTTGGAGGGATCTACCCAATGTGGGTTAGTGTCAGACCAATAGCGGTGGTTTTGTTTGTTAACTTCACCATTCACATAAAAGTTTGCCTTATCACTAAACAAAATGTTCTGTGTAAACTGAGGGTCCTGTTCCAATTTTTGTTTTGCCCATTCTGCAAATTCAGTGCGCTGATCTGGGTCATCCTCGTTGAGATGCTGCAGCAGCTGGAGTTTGTAAGGGTGCCATTTGTGAGTAGCTAATATCTGCCGAAGGGATGTTCAACTGATGCCACTCTCCAGTGACATACGGCATGTGCTATGCTGTGGGCTCTTGCTGAATTAAGCTAGGACAGCCACTGATGTTTCTTCATTAGCAACAGTTTTCATGCGTCCACATTTTGGCAAATCCAACACTGAACCAGTTTCACGAAACTTGGCAAGCAGTTTGCTAACTGTAGCATGGGAGATGGGTGGTCTTGTAGGGTGTCTTGCATTGAAATGTGCTACAATGACCCGGGTACTGCGTTCACCAGACATCAACACAATTTCTATCTGCTCCTCATGTGTTAACCTCTGCGAAATGTCAATGGCTGTAAACAAAGAGAAGCTTGTAAATAACTCATGAAAGAATAAAGTAACGTTAAAACCAAGCACACCATTGTTTTTCTTGTGAAATTCTCAATAAGTTTGATGTGTCACATGACCCTCTTCCCATTGAAAAAACTAAAGTTGGATCCAAAATGGCCAACTTCAAAATGGCCGCCATGATCACCACCTATCTTAAAAAGTTTTCCCCCTCCCATATACTAATGTGCCACAAACAGGAAGTTAATATCACCAACCATTCCCATTTTATTTAGGTGTATCCATATAAATGGTCCACCCTGTATATTGAATCAATGACGTTCAAGATGCCCATACACGTTGATGGCAGAAAAATGTGCACCCTAGCCTAGCACCCTACTGCACTCCATATGCCATACACAAATAGCACTCATGGCATCAGAATCCTATAGATCTGTTCTCTCTTAGATGCTTTTCTCCTCACGTTCACCATTGGCCTGAAATAACTATTACCTGTATCTCTGACAGCTGCCCATAGGTGTAGCGTGATTTGTACCACTTGCAGCCAGCGTGGATCTAACATTCCAAGCATAATTTAACCACTCCCTCTATCTTAAATATGTGACACTGGCTCAGCCCGTTACCAGCCCTCGGCTCGGAGAACACACTGAACTTATTCTCTTGGCTAACACATAAGAGGTTATTAACTTTCACAATGCAATTGTTTTCCTAGAAGAGTAGAGTGAATGCCAAACAGGATATGAGAGCTCTCAGCTATCAAATGTACTCGCCGGTAATGGGCACAGACTGGTGAACTCTTTCCCAGAATATATGTCCTGTGTAATATTTAGGTTAAGGTATACAGAACAGAACACCCCAAACTATATACTCATTTCTTATAAATCAAGTCACTTGTATCTTTGCCAGTTAGCACATTTGTAGACTGAATGCTCCTAAAATATGTTACTTCCCCCCTGTTATGTTTGTGGGGCTACACAGATTAAAAAAGAGCCCTGGAACTCATCAGCTTTCCTTCTGTATATAGTTGATTTAAAGGTAACATGTGTAGAACTTAGTAAACATAACAAAGGCAGTAGAAACACTTGTCTTCATTCTGAAGCAGTACAAATAAACAGTTGTATATATATAGTTACCATATACACATAAAATATACACAATAGAGACTGTGTCGGATTGAGGTGCCTAGAGCCCACCAGCAAAATTAATTAAGATGATGCAGGTCACTGGAAAAGTGGATATTGTCTTTAATATCTTTGCACCTAGAAGTCATCTAAGCCAACGGATGTGTCCATAATACTAAACTAGGTAGTTTGCCCACCTACCTAATTTTTTATACATATATAGGCAGGGGCGTACATAGAAGTCACTGGGCCCCATAGCAAGAATCTAAATTGAGCCCCCATGCCCCATTCATAGCCCCTCAAAATACCCGTTCCTGGCCAGCAGTATACTACTATGTAAGGTATGAGGTATAAATTACAGCTCGTACCTCACATATCAGTGTACTGCTGTATATACTATATACCTGTACACACTACATATATCATACTTCGTACCTCACATATCAGTACACTGTCGGGTTTACTACATACCTGGGTCCACTACATCTATTATACTGTACAATAGATGTAGGATGTACAGGATGTACAGATATATATGGTGCTTACATTCATGGGATAAAATTTGATTTACTAAAACCTATTCAGGGAGAAAAGTAAGTAGGGTAAGTGGCCAAAAATGAATGAAATTAATATAAATCCCAACATGCAGTAATATAATTTTTTATATATTAAAAGCTATTAAGGAGTTATGTTAAGCATAAAAAAATTCCATAGTGTTCTTGTGTATGATACAGATAAAGGTGACATTTCTCTAGGGACCCACAGTAGGGCAGCTATACCTGGAGGCAGGCAAAGAAAAAAGAAAAATATCACAGTTAATAGTAATATACTGAAATGTAGGCTTTGTCAAGGGCAAAAATGGAAAACGTCAACAAAGTCATAGAAATATAATATAAATAATAAAATATAGTGCTGTGGACTGGAGTATAACTAATATACAACCTTGAAAACAATCTGAATATTTCAGAGAATGCAATAGATTTTAAAAACCACAAAATTCACAATATGTCCATTGTGTTACATGATTGTCACAGATTTCACCTTTTATAATGCAGGAAATCCACATATAAAATAATGGTGAATATTATTAGAAGAGAGCATCAATGGGTACAAAATTTTCCTGCTCACTTGCAAAAATGTTATGGCCCATTAGGAGGAATTATATTTGATGAAGGATGACAACACTTTTCTGTCCCACATTGTGTGGTTCGGCAGATTTATTGATGACCTAATATTGGTGTTGGGACTCCACTGACACAGAATTCATACAGTTTGTATGTTACATAAATAAGAATCATATGAACTTGCATTTTACTCATCATACAGCTGATAAGTAAATGCCTTTTTTAGACATTGAATTATTAAAAGTAGTAACATCTTCATGTCATCCCCTCTATGTGGTGAATAGCATCCCATATGGAGAGGGAATCAGATTGTGTTGCAACTGCTCTGATGATTCAGTATTTTAAGAGGAACGGAGGAACTTTTATTCCAGATTTAGATCAAGGGGATATTCTAAATATGTATCAAATGGATGTGATACAAAGAATAAGAGATAGGCATGACCTTATATTTGAGTATTAGAGTGTAATATATCAAGTCCCTTATAGTTGAATGTATGTCTCTTTTATATTCAATGAAAATTTGTGATTCTTTTTAAATCAGACTTGCTATGTGCACACATGTGGTATTAGTGTGATGGGGGGGGGGGGTATGGCATGTTTTAAAAGTAGGCTGTACCACTTTCTGACTAGGTTATGAGTAAGACTATGTGTCGAAACGCATAAACTGTGGCTCTGTTCTTGTACCATTTTATTTTACTTTACTTCAAATAAAAGTGGATTTTATGGGATATCGATCGTGCTGGATATTTATCTTCTGTCAAGTTACCCTGCTCTGGGAGTTCCGTGCACGAGGAATGAGGTATCGAAGGGTGAGCTGGAAATATATAGATTTAAAGTGAATATCTCACAAGTGGAGAATTTTTTAACAGAAAGGAAATTACAAAAGTAACTAGTTCTTCATGCTGAATTATATTAAAATAACATTTAATGGTGGCACAAGTCCTTTAATATACCATTCAAGCCATATGGGTCATATCGGTGAGGTACATATAATTTTTTTTAAATGAACATTGACGTGTTATATTGACATGTCAGATGGTGTTCAGATTTCCACCCATCATTAAAACAAATGGATACAAGCATTCAGCTGGTCACCACAGCCTTTCATTTCTAATCAATTCTCCTCAAACTGGGGAGTGAGTGGTGTACAGACTTATAAAATGTCTACAGCACAATTTTTCAAACATTCTACACCAACTTTCTGGGTTGATTTTTTTTTTTATTAAAAAAGTGGGCAGGGCATGGATGGCAGAGGGTGAGGTCTGCACAAGCCAAAACATTTCAGATGACTGATGCGCGTTTTCTCGACACTTGAATTCTCCAACTGCTCCTAGATTGCTGTAGGTTTTAGATTCTAGCATATGTACCTGCCAAAGTTCACCAATCTAAAAAAGAGTCGTGTGGTTCTTAGGATATTTGGCACATTTCACACCACCATTAAGTAGATCAAGACTGCGGTTTGAAGCGCCAGTATTGATAGATTTCCACACACAATTCCATATGCCACTCACTCAACCAAGAACACTCTGGGCCAATTGGAAACAAAAGGACTTGAATCAAACTAAATGAAACACTTTTTGTAGGACTCTCTTCCTGAGTCACCAATATCTAATGCCTAATTGTTAAATAATCTGTCTTTTACCAATGACATTGGAACTGCCGTATCAAAATGATGGGCCTCGTCATTTGTAATACTATATGCATCAATTTAGTATTTAATGCTACAGAAATCCCAATTGTTGACCTACCATTGACCTCAGAGTTTAACTAAGGTGCATTACCAAATGTATAGCATTGCTTAGACTGTGCTATCACCACTTGTACAACAGGTTCACAGATAGCAGTGCTCCTGGATTCAAGTGGTACTAAATGCCATGTCTTCAACAGGAGGGTCATTTGGAAAAGAGTCAAAATGCTACATCAGTGTCATGTCTTCACTTAAAGCAAGAATCTGAAAACAACACCTTTTCTGTTGCTCTTAAAATACAGCGCTAAGAATGCTGACAATTTGCCGTATCTCCCTATCTCTGAAGTGCCAGTCATCACAGTGTCTGCAGTCAGATGAAGAAGACCTTCTGCATTTCTATAGTTTAAGTCAAAATGGCAAGTACACTTGAATTAAGAGAGTAATGTATTTTGAAAATTTGATGGGCACTATCATGCAGGCTCTAGACTCTATGGGGTGAAATGATCACACCCCACACTCTAGAGTTCTGGTTTTGTGACCTTTGGGCTTACCTGCACAAACATTTTGCAACTCTGCATTTTTACACCACTCAGTTTAGTTTCAAAAGTGTGTAGGAAAGTGGTAATAGTTAGCTATGTTATCTCACTCCAGATTTATAACTGAGACTTTACAAAAAAAATGGAGAAGCATTTGTAGTCAAAAGTGTTACATTTGGCACATCTTTCAACCTATCACAAAACGTGCAACGTTTTCTAAATTTGGCACCAAGTACACCAAATGAGACTCAAGCAAAACTGACTTCAAATATTACCCTCATGATAAATTCTCCGTTATATGTGCAAAAATATTCTCACTTAGAAGCATCACTTGTAGGGGAGAAAGCCTCCATAGATAAAGCTTCCGATGGGGTATACCATTTTTTTCTGTTGGACTCTGTATGCTTGTGTATGAAAGCAAAGGCATACCGAGGCACAGTGGAGAGCTCTTACACCTCTAAGACTGCACAATAATGGCTCCTTATAAAATAAAGCCATCTTCTTCTGTCTTTTTTCTCTCAATGGTTCCACTCCTGTTATGGTCCCACCAAGTCCAGAGGTGTAACCATTGCTTTTAGAAAGTTCCTCCCCTTCACACTCTCCTCTAGCCTGATAGATCCTGAGGGACGGTATCTCTTTCTAAGGCTACTTTCACACTAGCATTTTAAAATTCCGGTATTGAGTTCTGTCATAGGGGCTCAATACCGGAATAAAACGCTTCAGTTTTGTCCCCATTCATTGTCAATGGGGACAAAACTGAACTGAAGACAACGGAATGCTCCTGAAAGCATTCCGTTCCGTCTTCAGACCGGAGAACAAACCGCAGCATGCTGCGGTTTGCTCTCCGGTCCAGGCATCCGCACCAAGACGGATCCGGAATGACCCCCAATACAAGTCAATGGGGGCGGATCCGTCTGGTGTGACCACAATGGTAACCGGATCCACCCTCCATTGACTTTCAATGGAGTTCATGACGGATCCGTCACCACATACACACAATACACACATACAGACATAGACATACACATAAACATACACAGACATATGTACATACAAATACACATACATACTTACATGCTCTCCGGCAGGTCTTCAGAGCGCCGGAGGACAGGTCGGCGCGCACAGATGACGATTCCACCAGGCGCCCAGCAGAGGGCGCTGTGGGGAATCATCACCTGTGCGAGCCGTCCTGCTCCTCCGGCGCTCCGAAGACCTGCCGGGAGCATGTAAGTATGTATGTGTATTTGTTTGTCTATATGTGTGTGTGTCTGTGTGTATGTATGTACTGTGTGACATGTGTGGGGCCGGAGCACGGTTCCAGCTCCACACATGTCGCTGCGGCAGTCCTGATCCGGCAGCACCCTTCACCTGCCGGATCAGGCCTGCCGCTAATGTGAAAGTAGCCTAAAGGGTACTATAGCTAACACCAAACTCACTATTGCAGGTCTATACGCTCCCAACACCAACCAAATCTTCTGGTTGATAGAGACTCTGGAAAAACTTTCCACATTTAAAGAAGGGTTATGTATCTTAGGGGGAGACTTTAATGTAACATTAGAACCTACAATAGACTCATCCTCCTGGCAAAACTCACATTTCCCAAAAGAAATTGACAGCCTTAAGGAGGTCCCTTTCCAATCTTTCAATTAGAGATATCTGGAGGCAATTACACCCTAAGGATAAAGACTACACCTTTTATTCAGAAGCCCACAAATCATACCAAAGGATAGACTACCTGTTTCTCTGTACACATCATATCTCCCTGCTCAAGCGGACTAATATTGGCAACATTGGCATTGGATCACGATCCAGTTTCCATGGAGACAGTGATTGAGTCACTCCCATAAAGAGATTCTTCATGGCACTTTAATGACAATATCCTCCGCAATAGTAATTACAAACAGAAAGTTGAATGAGTGATCACTCATTACTTTCAGGAAAATGCCTCCCCATTAATATCTCCTACGGTAGTCTGGGAAGCCCATAAATCGGTTATTAGGGGCGAGCTTATTTCCCTTGGATCATACGAGAAGAAACAAAAGAGGCAGGAACTGAATGACTTGTTAGACAACATTACTAAACTTGAAAACTCACATAAACAAACTTTAGCCATTCAATTAGTTCTTGAATTCCTTAAAATTGCCTAACCTCTCGCCCAATCAAATAACTTCATTAAACTCACGCTTCACCCTCCAGGAATTACAGAGTGCATTAAAAGATACCCCATCTGGGAAGAGTCCAGGCCCGGACGGCTTACCGGTGAGCTACTATAAGGCTTTCTCGGATAATCTACTCCCCCCACTACTTCTGGCCTTTTTAGCTGCAGCAGATGTCAAAGCTTTCCCACCCCAGACACTCATGGCACATGTCACAGTCCTTCCTAAAGAGGGTAAGGATCCCAAGCTTTGCAGTAGTTACCGCCCCATCTCATTGCTAAACGCTGATGTTAAACTCTACGTCAAACTTCTTGGAAATCGTTTACAACCTCTACTTCCTTCCTTGATCAATTTAGAACAAGTAGGCTTTATTAAAGGCAGAGAGGGGAAAGATAATACTTTGCGGGTCCTTCACCTCATTCAGTATGCTAAAATTAAGAAACTTCCCTTGGCCCTGCTTTCCACGGATGCAGAGAAAGCCTTTGATAGGATAGATTGGATGTATATGGAGAAGACACTTTTTTAGATTTGAGCTTCCCGAAAATTTCATTAGAGCTAGTCTGGCTCTGTATAAAGATCCGTCTACCTCCATTAGAGTCAATGGCACTCTTTCCTCTTCTTTTAGAATAAGTAACGGGACACATCAGGGCTGTCCCTTGTCCCCTCTGCTCTTTGTTCTCACCATGGAGACCCTAATTCAGCACATAAGATAACACCCAGACATTAACGGCATTGATATTCACGGGACAACTCACCTTACGGCAGCCTTTGCAGATGATCTTCTTATCCTAACGTCCAATCCGCACGTTTCCTTTCCTATATTGTCTGACATATTCAAAAAAATTTCAGAAGCTCTCTAATTTTAAGATAAATCTATCCAAGTCACAGGCTCTAAATATCTCCTGCTTATCCATGAATGTAAACAGAGCAAAAGCACTATTCTCATTCACATGGTCCACTTCTTCCATACCATATCTGGGGATTCAACTATCCTCCTCTCCTTGCAACTGGGTATCATTAAATTATACTCCTTTACTTAGAACAATTGAAGACACAATGAAATCTTGGAAGATACCATATATTTCTTGGATGGGGAGAATCAACCTGTTAAAAATTATTGTAGTTCCCAAACTCCTGTATATGCTCCAGGTTTTGCCAATTTTCCTGCCTCGCTCTTTCTTTCATCGTATACGTAGTTTATTTTTAAAATATGTTTGGAAGGAGGGCCTCTGCAGGATTGCACACAACACTGTAGCTCACCCAAAACGTAAAGGGGGGGTAGGGTTCCCTGATTTAGAAAAACTATATGGAGCTATACAGCTGTACAGGATAATAGACTGGTTTAAGCAAGTTCCCACCAAAACTTACGTCCGAATAAAAGAGGAAGTAGCTGGCATCTCCTTGACGCAGGCTCTGATCTGGACCCACCTGGGAGAGAAATTGCCTACTGGCATCTCTAATCTAACGAAAGTTCCTTTAATGTTTTGGAAGAAACTGTCCCAGGATCCTGACCTTTGGTCTCACCCATCCCTCATTATGAAATTGGGAGATTTGCTAAGCCTTGCTTCCCCATATAGTGGACTGTGCCTGTCAGCACAAAGAACATTTAATAAACATATCCTGAGTGACATGTTACTGGATGGAACCTTCCCTGATATTTCTACCCTGCGCACCAATATGTCCAATGGCAATGTGGATGTTCTTACACATGCACATCTCATACATAGTTTTACTGCTCTTCGTAACAAGGACAATTTACCAAGGACAAGGACAATAACCCTCTTGGTTTGAAACACTCACAGTTCAACGCGCTCCAACTCCTAAACTGATCTATAAACTATATTCTGTGCTTGTATCCTCACCGACAGGAATAAAACTAGCATACATACTGTAGAGGCTTGGGAGAAGGAATTAAAAGTGACCTTGACCCCAGAGGATGTTAAGGTTATCTACACTAAAAGCTGCGGACCGCCTAGGTGTATCACTCTTCAGGACACCTCATATAAGCTAGTTAGTAGATGGTATAAAACTCCAGTCACATTACATGCTATGTACCCATCACACCCAGTTGCTGGAGATGCTTGTCGAGCACAGGGACCTACTTACACTTATGGTGGAAATGCAACCTTATCAAAACTTTTTGGAAGACAGTAGGAGAGGTCTTACAAAAACTTTGCCCGGGCTCCCCGTTACTCTCGCCTATGATCACGTTCCTGAACATACCCCCTTCTTCACCAACTCGTTACAATGCACCTCTTTAGCAGCAACTGGTTCTAACAGCCAAAGCTATGATTCCTTTATACTGGAAGCAAAAAGTGGCGCCACCAATTCTCCAGTGGATACATAGGGTGGGTCAGGTCCCCTAGATCTCATGCCAGGTATCTAAGAACTTGTTCGACATGGCTTACTTTTTCTACACAAGGTGACCTCCAACCCTATCTATCGATGACTTGAATAAGTCATTGGCCTGAAAAGAGGTGATGCTCTCCTCCTGTTGAATGTTACGAGGTATTGCAGTTATGACGTGTAATTTAAGAGAGAGATTATTTTCTGTTTATTTTCTATTACAGTGTCAAAACATTTTGTTAGTGTGCATTACACTTAGGTTATTTGTTCTGAGTACTTGTAAGGGATTTTGGAGCAGTGTGGTTATATATTCCACCTGTTTCCACACAAGTCCTTCCGGGATCTTCACACCAATGTTCCAGTATATATTGTATCGAGAATGATGTACACGAATGCCTTATATTTCATTTGTATTGTCTTCATTAAAAAAAAAAATAAAAAAGATATTAAACATAAAATAAAGCCATAATACAGCCATGTGAATGAGCTCCAAGACAAAATGTGAATAGGGCACACCAAAATTTAGTGTTCAAAATTCAGGTAAAGCTTCCAGTTACATACTAGCAGTAGACTACCAATATGGACTTATTAAACTACTCTTTACAGCTTGATTTCTAAGTCATTTGTGCAAAGTTCTTTGCTCGGATCCTTAGCTGTAAACAATAGATTACAATGTTGTTGTTACAATCAGCAGGTGACTGTTTGGCTGGCCCATGGGGTCAGAGACACCAGTGTGGGGCACTGAGGGGTCAGGCAAACCCATAGTAACCAGCCGAACTGAGTTCATGCAAATCCGTGAAAATAGTCCAAAGGTCAGTACAGTGACAAGGAATGGGTCAGGTCAGACAGCAGAGGGTCATAATCTGGGAATCAGGCAGATGCCAGAACATGGGTAGACAAGCAAAATATAGCACACCTTTTCAGAATCTAGCAAGCCAGTGAACCTATTGCTCAGACAGAGAATGAGAAAAAAAAGCACAGCATATATAGCAGAAACTGATTAATACATTAGAAACAGCCTAGTAGCTGCACATAGAACCAAAGAAGGGTTTAACCCTTGCCATACTGCAGTATGGGGTAAGGTTCAATGACAAATATCCCAATATACACACAGGACACCAGCACCTGGGCCCGCTGCTGGAGCCCTGGAGCTGTGACAGACACAGAGTGAGTTGATTGGCGCCTGTGCCCACCCAAAGTACTGTATTTTTTGCTTTATAAGACGCACTTTTTTCCCCCAAAAGTAGAGGGAAAATGGCCATGTGTCTTATGAAGCGACTTTTATGGAAGCGCTCACTGGTATGTAATAGGTGCCAGTAGCGGGGAAACATACTTACCCTGCCTGCGCTGCAGCTCTGCTCTGGGTCCAGCGCTCCCTTGGCTTCTCCTGCCGGCGCTGCACTGGCCTTACCACGTACAGCGTCAGGACATAGTGTGCGCACTCTGATCTGACGCTGCACGCAGTCAGGTAACAGTGCAGCACCGGCAGGAGAAGATAGAGGAGCGCCGGACCTGGAGTGGAGCTGCAGCGCAGGAGAGGTGAGAGAGGTTTTTTATTTTATTCTGATGGGCTGATCTGAGGTCTGATGGGGGCACAGTGGGCTGATATGGGGGCACAGTAGGCTGATCTGAGGTCTGATGAGGGCAAAGTGGGCTAATATGGGGGCACAGTGGGCTGATCTGAGGTCTGATGGGGGCACAGTGGGCTGATATGGGGGCACAGTGGGCTGATATGGGGATGATGGGCTGATATGAGGTCTAATGGGGGCACAGTGGGCTGATATGGGGGCACAGTGGGCTGATCTGAGGTCTGATGGGGGCACAGTGGGCTGATATGGGGGCTGATGGGCTGATCTTAGGTCTGATGGGGACACAGTGGATATGGGGGCACAGTGGGCTGATCTGACATCTTATTGGGGCACCGTGGGCTGATATGGGGACACAGTGGGCTGATATGGGGGCTGATGGGCTGATCTGAGGTCTGATGGGGGCTGAGTGGGCTGATCTGATGTCTGATGGGGGTCTGACATGGAGGGCTGATATGGGGGCACAGTGGGCTGATCTGAGATCTGACGGGGGCACAGTGGGCAGATATGGGGGCTGATGGGCTGATCTTAGGTCTGATGGAGACACAGTGGATATGGGGGAACAGTGGGCTGATCTGAGGTCTGATGGGGGCACAGTGGGCTGATATGGGGGAACAGTAGGCTGATCTGAGGTCTGATGGGGGCACAGTGGGCTGATATGGGGGCACAGTGGGCTGATATGGGGACTGATGCGCTGATCTGAGGTCTGATGGGGGCTGAGTGGGCTGATCTGAGGTCTGATGGAGGGCTGATATGGGGGTCTGATGTGATGGGATGGCCTGAAATTTATGGGGGTGTTTGATATGAGGTCTGATGAAAAATATTTTTTTCTTATTTTCCTACTCTAAAATCTAGGGTGCGTCTTATCATCGGGTACATCTTATAAAGCGAAAAATACAGTAATGGGGCAGTGGTGGGCACAGGCTGCCAATATAACATTTGTCTCAATAACTGAATTCTTGGGTTTACAGCTGAGCACCACTTTACAGTATATATCAAGAAATAATCTCTGTAAAATGTTGAGTAACTCTGTAAATACCTTGCTTTTGCTCTCTGTAAAAGATAATGTGAATGTTTCATTATATTGGCAGCATGATGAATCCTGTAGAAAAGTGGGGCAGTGGCTCATAACAATCAATGACCTCCCAGCTCTCATTTCTCCAAGGACTTTTTAAATTCAAAGCTGTATGAGCCAATGCGGCATTAACTGGTTGAGTGGTTTGTTTACAGTGCAGTTTGGCACCAACAGAAGACCAGGCAGCAGTAAGTACAGAAGTAGCGCGATGGATCTCTGGAATGGCAACGCCATCCAAAGTATAGAGGTAAGTTAATTTATTTTATGTCTTATCTGAGGTCTGATGGGCATCTCATGAGGAATGAGAATCTGATTTGGGGGTCTGATGTGAGGTCTTATGAGGAATGAGGATCTAATTTGGGAGTCTGATCTGAGTTCTGAAGAAGAATAGGGGCCTCATTTGGGGGTTTGATCTGGGGTCTGATGAGGATTTGGCATCTGGTGAAGATTGGGGGTCTGATTTGGGGCTCTGATGAAGATTGGGAGTCTGATCTGAGGTCTGATGAAAAATATATATTTTTCTTATTTTGCTCCTCTAAATCCTAGGTGCATCGTATGGTCTGAAAAATACAGTAGTCAATTTATTTAATATTTAGTAACACAGTGCCTTTTTTAGCAATGTTAATGCACATTCTTATGAAATGAACTGAAACATTAAGCATAAGTCCATGTTATATTAAACATTAAGCATGAGTTATTTCATAGCTTAAAATAAAGTAAAAAATAAATGTAAACCAAAAAGCATTCTCAGAGGTTGATCACGCCATAAGTAGTTTTGTAATCATTGCTCATTCCAACATTACTAGACACAGAGTTTGTTTTACTGTAATAGTCATTTCATTCATGTTTACTTGCACAAGTAGAATACTGAAATCTGTTTAGTCTGAGTAAATAGACGAAATGAATGTCTTTATGAATTATAAGTTCATTGACAAGTCACCCAGTGTTTGACACAAAAGGTATTATCATCAAAGTGAAGCTCAGACAGGAAAACTTCCTATTAATCTTTGGCTAAATGAGAGTTGTAAGTGGCAAACAATTCACTCCATTGTTTTCACTAGGTGTAGCTGATATTTGCGGCTTGTCTGTTTCTGCTTTGATTGCATAAGCATACAATAATTCTGTCAGTTGCCCTGGCCCATATACTGTAGGTAAAACTGACTCATAAAACAAAGTAATTACCTTAAAGGGGTTATCCAACCCCTAAAATGTCTCCCCATACACCAGGAGCATTACAGAGACTGTACTTAGGCTACTTTCACACTAGCGTTTTTAAATTCCGGTACTGAGTTCCGTCATAGGGGCTCAATACCGGAAAAAAACGCTTCAGTTTTGTCCCCATTCATTGTCAATGGGGACA
Organism: Rhinella marina; assembly: GCA_900303285.1. Taxonomy (NCBI): domain Eukaryota; kingdom Metazoa; phylum Chordata; class Amphibia; order Anura; family Bufonidae; genus Rhinella; species Rhinella marina. The sequence goes on along the minus strand of ONZH01025314.1, from coordinate 90,323 downwards.
AAACTGAACTGAAGACAACGGAATGCTCCTGAAAGCATTCTGTTCGTCTTCAGACCGGAGAACAAACCGCAGCATGCTGCGGTTTGCTCTCCGGTCCAGGCATCCGCACCAAGACGGATCCGGAATGACCCCCAATGCAAGTCAATGGGGACGGATCCGTTTGGTGTGACACACCAGTAATCCGGATCTGTCCTCCATTGACTTGCAATGGGCGGTCATTCCGGATCCGGCTACAGAGATACATACAGACAGACATACATACATACATACATACACACATACACATACATACTCACATACTCTAGCCAGGGACGCCGGCAGCATGTCTTCACGCGCCTCCTGCGCGCAGCTATGACGTTTCCCCACTGCGCCCAGCAGAGGGCGCTGTGGGGAATCGTCATCACTGCGCGCAGGAGGCGCGTGAAGACGTGCTGCTGGCGTCCCTGGCTGGAGTATGTAAGTATGTATGTGTTTGTGTGTATGTGTGTGTGTGTATGTATGTTCTCTGTGTCTGTGTCAACATGTGTGGGGCCAGAGCGCTGCTCCGGCTCCACACATGTATCAGCGGCAGTACGGATCCATTGGCACCCTTTAGGTGCCGGATCCGTGCTGCCGCTAGTGTGAAAGTAGCCTTACCTGGCTTCCTGGAGCCTGCGTCGCTTCTAATACCTACACGGCCGCCTCTGCATCACCCCAGCATGCGGGAACAAGCTTCTCTAGCATCGCAGGTGATTCTAGGAAGGATCATTCCCACTGCGGCCTGCTATTGGCTGAACTCCCCCCCTCCCCATGCTGGATGTTTTCATCCGCACGATGGGGAGATGCTACGGCAGCCATGCGGGTGTCAGAAGCGAAACGGGTGCCAGGAAACCAGGTAAGTACAACCTCTGTGAGGGGCCTGGGTGTATGGGGAGGCATTTTAGGGGTTGGATAACCCCCTTAATAAAGATTACTAGAATGATAAATATTTCCAACAACCTTTTATAAAGTTCTACTTTTAATTGTCTATGTTCCTTCAGTAGCTGTTGGCCAACAGCTATTTCTCCCAACTCCCCTATACACATACACAATCGACAAAGTGTGTATCTATTTTCAATAGAGCGAAGGGAGAAAACTGCTGCCATACACCTCTGGCAGCGGCTTATCTCCCAGGAGAATAAAAGGACTAGGTATTGAAACTCAATATACCAAATCATTTTCTTTCTCTCACATACTCTATTGGGGAATGAATAATCAGAAGCTCCCCATGCATATTAGATTATCAGCTGGTCAGCCATAAACAGCGGGTTCAGCCAACAATTATGTGTACGGAGTGTTACGAGCAACAAGTGTCTGTCTGTTGCTTCCAGGTCACTTTGTTACTACCTTTGGGTAGTCTGAATCTGGGTTTGGTTATCATCTTAGCCTTGCTTGGTTGATTAGGGTGGAGTGCTGTGTTTGAGCCTATTTATATCCAGATGTCACTTCATTTTTATTGTCAGTTATACTGTTTGCCATGTGCATTTCCTCCCAGATTTTGTTTTCTGTGTTTTCTGCATATTGTCTAGAGTCTAGAGTGTTTTCTGTATATTCTGGCATATGTAGTTCCTCACAATCTATTATTTTTCCTGTATATTCTGTGATCTATAGTCCCAGAAAGTTTAGTATGTTGCCGGATCATCTCCTCTTTTAGTGACCCTGTCATCCAACAGTGAGTTTTTATAAGTGTCTTGTTTTCTGGAAATATTGATATGTGTTGATAGGTGCACCATTGCTGGAAGCTGCACAGTGCATGGGGACTTCCATCAACTGTATGGCTTCTGGCACTGGTAGCTGATGTCAGGCCCCCAACAATCTCATATACAGTAGATGACCTGTTCTGAGGATAGATCATCAATATCGAAGTACTGGAGAATTAATATATATAAATATATATATATATTATATATATATATATATATATATAAAAGAAAAAACATTGGCAGCACAAAAAATCACACTAATGAGGTGCACGCCCCAGGCCCGACAAAGACCAATCCATAAACAGTATCAAAAAACTGGGGCAGCACTCCCATATAAAACAAAAAGATCCTTTATTTAACCCGTGCAGAGGGACCGCGACGTTTCGGCTCAACACTAGAGCCTTTCTGTAGTAGATGACCTGTTCTGAGGATAGATCATCAATATCGAAGTACTGGAGAATTAATATATATATATATATATATATATATATATATATATATATATATATAAATAGAGTTCAGAGGTCTGTTTTTTCTGATACTTGTGGCCAACATTAGAGGAAACTTAAAGGGGTTCTCCGGGAATTAAGAAAAGTAAAATACCTAAATATTACTTTATTATAAATATATTCTCAAATACCTTTCATTATTCATAATGTCTTGTTTTGTCTGGGGAGCAATCATTAGGAGAAATAAAATGGCCGCCGCCCTACTAGTACACATAGAAGCTGTCCTAATCACACAGGAGGACAAGTTACTTCAGAGCACTGAGGTAAAGAGCTGCCTCATCCTCCTCTCTGCTCAACTTGTCAGGGATTATGGTCCTGAATACAGCTGATAAGATCTTCAGCTGAATCTCTGCAGGAAAAGAGTTCATGAGGAGACATAAAGAGGAGGTGGGGATGTGGGGAGGTGGGGATGTGGCTGTGTCCTGCTGTGTGATTAGGACAGGTTCTGTGTGTATTATATTTATAATAAAGTAATATTTAGGTATTTTCATTTTCTTAATTCCCAGAGAACCCCTTTAAGAACTAAAATATTGTAATCTATTGAACCCAATATGAAAACAGTATGCAGTCAGCTCCTGTACCCACTCTAGTGGAAGCTGCCTGCTGCCAGCATTAGATTTATGCAGGGGACATGGAATGCTCTATTAAAAATGGAGCTCCAGAAAAAATAAAGAATTATTATAAAATTGATCAGCACAAGAATTTAGACCTAAAAATTAAATGATGAAAAGGTGAATATTTATGTTGAAGGGTTTTCCAGATTGCATCAACATCCTTTAAAATAATAATTTATGAAAGTAGCTGTAATTTTGTAATGTATTTCTTTTACCTTTAGTGCACCTATCTTCTGTTCTGGACTGTGGTCACATTACCATGTCCATGCAGCCCATTCTGATGTTATGTCCATGGGTGAGGGGCAGTGGTAGGGGAGTCTCGATGTAACTAGCTGGGCGGGAGTAGCTAGTTGGATAGAGGAAGTAATTCATACAGGATGTGACCAAATCAGATTTGTTTACAGGGTGAAGCCAGGAAAAAAAATTGGAAAAAAAATTGGAAAAAAAGCTTAGGAAAGATGTATGTGAGATAAGCAACAACATGAGCATATCTGCTAAAAACCATAGTAATCTCAGAAAAACCTTTACGTTAAAGAGTATATTTATAATTTATAGAATTCCCTCAAATATATCCTCTAAAAGTGTCAGACTATGAATATGTCTCTAAATTTCTGTACTGCTAACTCTATATAACATCTGGTGTATTAGCAGAAAAGTCACTTCATCAACAGGTTTCAGACGATATGGCTTTTACATGTCAACAGTTTGTCACGAACTTACCTGTCTCTGGCTTACCAGTGTCTGGCTTCGGGGCGGCCACATCGGCTGAGACATGCTGCAGGGCTACGTCTCCCGGTGACACAGTCAAGTCTTTGGTAACAGAGCAATGCTCTGTCTCTCCCCGCAGTGTATTCATGCTCAGAGAGATCAGCTTTGGGCTGAATGACAGCCCAGTCAGGTTAATAGCTCATGCCCCAATCAGTGCTGAGCTAATGGAGCTCAGATCCTGGGTCCCGGACTCAGTGCCCTATTTGAAGTCCTATGCAGCTTTGCCAATGATAGTCTCTGATTTCCTAGCTGTGCTCCCGGTTCCAGTTCTGTGTGCTTTTGGATTGTTCATGTTACTGATCTCGGCTTGCCTTTTGACCACTGTCTCGTGTATTGGTACTGAGTTTCACATCTTGTTCTGATCTCAGCTTGGCTTTTGGATTTCCCTATGTCTCTTAATTTGGTACTTTCTGGTCCTACTTGTTCCGACCAATTTTTGTATGGTCCTGTCTTTGTGTTGTTTGTGTATTTGTCTCACACCTTAAGGGAACATTGCCCAGTTGCGGACTTGTTGTTTAGGGCTTGATGTGCAAGTAGGCAGAGAAAGTGAAAGTCATGTTTGTCCCTACCTACTGACATCGCACAGCTGGAGTCGAATTAGCACATATTTTATGAATATTTATTTGTCTTTTTGGGACAATACAGCGTAACACATGTTTGGATTAGACAGCAACTAAGTAGGTTTGTAATTTAGTTACTTAACCAGAATATTTACATTGTCGTAACTCACAGCTACATTTACTGGAATCTACTGCCAAAGTACTATAACTAATTCAAGCAGTCACTTCCTCTTTGATGACATAATCATTTGATTTGCTCACATGGTCATAATTAGGTTAAAATGAAAATGGAAAAAATGATACAGCAATTCTTTCATCAACCAGTAAGTCAAATATGTTTGCGCTTAAAGCAAATCTCTAGTTCCCCTCTTTTAGGGGCTCATTTTCCTCAGCATATGTGTGACAGTTGCCTGATGATCATCTTCTCATTGATTGTTCAGTTTCTTGCAGTATATATATTTTATATATTTGCTATAATCTGCTCTTCTTGCGCTGACTGATTATGAGCATGCAGTAGGATTGTGCTTATACACAGCAGACAATCAGCAGGAAAACTGTAGTGTAAAGAGTGGAGAAGCTCATGACTGGGGTTTTAGAAGAGATTTTAGAAGATTACTGATGTAAATTAATGAAATAAAGCTGAAATGAAATTTAATGTGTGAACGAATGATTAGAAAGTACTTAATTATTATTTGATGGAAACTATTATTTTATATATATATATATATATATATATATATATATATATATATAGTAAGGATCGCTCTCTCTGCCTGGGGCAGCAATAAAATACTTATCATCAAATGGTGCTTTATTCAAACCCTTCAGCCTAACAATGTGGAATCCAAGTTACAACATCAAACAAAACCATGCTTGTTTGAGCTCTAACTATACAGATGTCACCCTAACCCACCTCTAAGACCATGTTCACACTGAAGAATTCAGACAGCTTCCTAGATGTGACGCCGCCACACATGGGGTTTGGTCCACCTGTCCTCCTGACGGTGACCACGAAAAAAAAAAACTTGGAGGGATATGGCCCAGCAGTCCTCCTGACTCCGACCATGTGACACCTCTTTTCCTCAAGCGTCGCTGGGCCCCCCAAAAAAACTTTGGCTTTACTTACTTCTCTTTCTCTCAATTCCTCAAACCCCCCCCCCCCCCACACACACACACACACACACACTTTATCCTTCAGTGATTATTGCAGCTGGCCTCACCTCAGGCCAGGGTAATACCTATAGTGGACTAGGGGTGTAGACTGAGAGACTCCCACTACCAACCTTTCTCTCAGTCTAAAGAAATCCAGTGCAAATAATTTAAAGTTTCAGTACTTTTTCCACAACTTGCTGTTCTCTAACAAAAAGCTTAACAGCAAAATTCACAACAGGTGTTTGATCCATGAATCACCCAATCAATTTCCTGGTTTAATTAGAATTGGTATTTAAACAGTCCTCCTCATCATGCTGTTCACATTTTAACATCATGAGACCAGGATGACACCAATTGATCAACAGTACCTCACCATTGCAAGGTTTCAAGCATGATGTTCTCAGACGGAAATGGCCACTGAGCGTAGATTGTCACAGAGTGTCATCAGCAGGTTGCAATAGAGATAAAGAGAAAGGTCACACAAAGGCATAGAAGTGGACATCCTTTGGCCACATCCCACACTGATAATTGCTTCATTGTGAACAGATGATGAATGCCACACAACTCCAGGCACATTTAAGGGAGGTGAGAGGCACCCAAGTCAGACCATTCAAAACAGTTTACATCAGCATGGTCTGCATGCTAGACAACCTGCAAGGGTACCTGACCACAGGCGTCATCGTCTTGCATGGGCCAGGGAGCATCTATGCTGGACGAGTGACCGGTGGGCCTCAGTGCTGTTCACTGACGAAAGTCAATTCACGATGATCAGAAATGATGGCTGCCAACAATGTTGGAGACATCAAGGAGAGTGCTATAAATCAGTCACTATTTGTCTTTGGTGGTGGTGGTGTTACAGTGTAGTGTTACATGCTCTGATGCTCTCCTTTGCCCGATGCTCTCCTTTACCGGGCTCTCCATAGGTAAAGCTAGGTGGAGGCTTACCGGCACTAATGGGGGTGCTTTAGCGCTGCCCTAGCCTGTAAAACTGGCTAGTGACCTCACCAGGAACACTGCTAGGCGGAAGTTTCCCGCCTAGCAGTGTAAACATATACACAAGAAAGCCCTTGCCCTGTGCGATACAGCACAGGGCAAGGGAGAGCATCAGAGCATGAAATGCTCCGATCCTCATGTCTAAGGGCCAGAGGGGTGAAAATGGGGATATGAACCTGGACAACTGCTTTAAGTTCTTCTTGGTGCAATTACAACCTGAACACAGGATGTGTTACATGTTAGAGTTGTCTATTTAAATGAGTCAAATGAAATCAGAAAAAAATGCCTCCAAAGGTGTACATAGCCTTTAATGGTACTGTGTTTTGGACAAAATATATTGTCCTTAGTCATAGCTTTATTTTTTCATTCTGAAAATAAGGTTACAGGGGTTGTCCCCATTTTCACCCAGGCAACCCCCTTGATATGAGCATCAGAGCATTTAAACAGCTAGGGCAGCGCTAAAGCCTGCCCATCTTTGCCGGTGACATCACTGGTAACACTGCTAGGTGGAAGCAGTGTAAAAATATAAACAAAAAAGCCCTTGTCTTGCGTGATCCAGCGCAGGGCAAGGGAGAGCATCGGAGCATAAAATGCTCTGATGCTCATGTCATAGGGGCTTCCTGGATGAAAATGGGGATATGTCCGAGTTCAGCTCTGAACCCAGACAACCCCTGTAACCTTATGTTCAGATTGAAAAAATAAAGCTATGACTAAGGACAATATATTTTGTCCAAAACACATTACCATTAAAGGCTATGTACAACTTTAGAGGCAATTTTTTATGATTGCATTTAACTTATTTTTGGCTAAAAATCATATTTTCAATTGGCTTTTATTAAAAATATTGAGCCATTCTGTCACAAAGGGTTAACAGTTTTTCTAGCTGTGTGACTGGTACTTTCACTTTGTGCCGGTCATCTAATAAGTCTTATCTCTAAACTACTGAGAGGTCATAAATACTTAATTTAAGCCACATTCTTATGAATAAGATAAGAACGTAACTTTAATGAATGGTTAGAATGTGAGAGAGCAGAGATAAGGAGTCCTTCTGTTCCTCAGATGACAAAAAATCTACAGGTGGTCTAGCATGACAGCTCTGTACAGAAAAAAGGATTCCATATTGTTAATAAAGACCAATTGAAAAAATGATTTTTAGCTCAAAATAAGTACAATGCAATAATAATAAAAATGCCACCACAGGTGTATATAGCATAACTACTAGAGTTTTGTATTAAATTGACAAGTAATCTTTCTGCCATGGTATTACTAGAGATTTACCACATGGCTGCTAACATCATTTTCACACTAATAGTTTTATTGACGTGGCTAATTCAGTCATTTTACCAAGTTCCCTAGATATTCTCTGTTTGCTTCTTACTATGTATAGAATCTATTGACCTCCACTGTTGTTATGAATGCTATAGGCAGAATAATTTTGGAAGAGATTTTAGGCAGCTTGATTCTTTTAACTTGGAGCCGTTCCCAGTGACAGTATTAAATAAAGACAATTCTCTGCTTAATCTTTCATCTGCATAAAACAATAGGTAGTGGACATCATTGAATTAACCCCTTAAGGACGATTGCTGTACATGTACGACGGAAGTCCGGGGTTTAAACATGGCACCAGAAGCTGGGTGGGTGCCCTAGTGGCCATTTTCCTGCTGTTTTACACAGCAGACACCTGGAGGCAAAAGTCCAGGATCGCCAGTATTGCAGATCACGGACATTTAACCTTTCAGATGTCATTGTGACCAAAGCATCTGAGAAGCAAACCCTGGGATCTGAGGCATACCACGACAATGTTCCTTTGAGCCCTGCCTCTGACAGGGCTCCATAGGATCATAGTGAATCCCCCATAGATTGCAATGGTAATTTATCAGATGATTATATGTTCAAATCTCCTAGGGTGGCCAAATAAAATAGCAACAAAAAGTTTAAAAAATTAAATCACCCCCTTCCCCATATTAAGAATAAAAATAAATAAATAAGAATAAAAAGATCATTGCCATCTCCATGCCCCAAAATGTCCATACTATTAAAATATATAGAAACACATTTATTTTCCCTTTTTTCGCTTCACCTCTCCCATGAATAAAAGGTGATCAAAAAGTCATATACACTCGAAAATTATATCAATAAAAATTACAGACCGTCCTGAAAAACCTGTAGGATGAAGGCAGCAGGTAAGTTTCCCGTATATGGAACCATAAACACGAAACCCATAAACTATGGTAGAATTCCGAATTCCACCACATTTGGAATTTTTTTCCAGCTTCCCACCACATCATACGCAATATAAAATGGTGCCATTAGGAAACACAACTGTCCAACAAAAAACAATTTCCGGTATATTATTAAACCTAATGCACATTAGTACTGTTTCTCCTGTCATGCACATAAGGTGTGTTTTCTCCCTACATAGGTCCTATGGTTAGCTTCTTGCTTCCTCAATGTACAGGATGTCACCTGTGACATAACATACAGATCGCCACAAGAACCATGTAGGTGTCAAGCATCCTTCACTTATTACGAAGACAGTATTTAGGAAAAAATGTCGGGGGGAGGAGTTTGCTATGCAAATTGTTTCTGGTGTGTTGCATGCTAGGAATTGTTGGGGGAGACTTATCAAACAGGTGTAAAGTAGAACTGGCTTAGTTGCCCTTAGCAACCAGATTCCACCTTTCATTTTCCAGAGGAGCAGTAAAAAATAAAAGATGAAATCTGATTGGTTGCTATGGGCAACTAAGCCAATTCTACTTTATACCAGTTTGATTCATCTCCCCCGTTGTTTTTAGCATCATGTAGCGTATGGATTCAGTGGCTACACCAAGTACTAGCAGCAGGAATAGGGGTGCTCAATCCCGGTGTGCTCAGACTGGTTAGATACTCTCAGTAAATAATTAAAGATAGGCATAGCTGTATAGCTGACCAGATATTAGTTTTCTATATAGTACATTTAATATGTTGAATGGTAACATGAATGGTAAACATTTATACTAAAGATAAAAAATACATAATAAAAAATATATGAGGTTATATCTATTCAAATATTAAAAAAGGTGCATCTGTGGCCTGCAGATAACGGCAAGCTTCTAGCCACGTCTGTACTGTTCAGTGTGGCATATTAGTAATATCATATTCCATTGTGCATGGTATGAGAAATAAGATGTAAATATATCACCATTATCATGATCTTGGCATTATTGGTTATAGATAAATAAAGGCCTCTGTTCAAAAGGGAAATAAACCCCACCCAATTTGTTGCCTGGGGCCACAAACAACTTTAATCAAGCTGTCCCCATACAGAGGAGATGATTGCAGCATGTAACTGCAAATCTCACTACCTCTGATGAGAAGGCAACTATTGGGAATTAAGGGTTTGTATGTGATAATTGCCAGCTATATTGTTCCATGTCTTAACACAGCTAAAAAAAGTCCATGTGTTTCAACCACCTACTGGTTCTCATTTCAAACAGGATGATAATACATAAAAAGGGATAAGGAAAACCATTGACTTTGAACAGTAATTCAGATTTTGCCTTTTAGCTAGCAGGGCAAGAATCAAGAAATCATTGAGCAGGGATCAGCAACCTGGTATGCACTGCGTATGTGAAACTGCAATTCCCAGCATACACACTTACTCAGCTGTTCTTACTTACACGTGAAAGGAGGATTCTGGGAGTTGTAGTTTCAGAACAGCTGGAGTGGCATAAAGTATGGGCACGAATATGATAGTACAGGGATGCCCAACCTACCGCATTCCAGCTGTTGCAAAACTACAATTCCCAACATGCCTGGAACAGCCTACAGATATCAGGGCATGTTGGGAGTTGTAGTTTTGCAACAGCTGGAGGGCCGCAGGTTGGGCATCCCTGTGATAGTACATGCAGCTGCTATGGGAAAGTAAAATGAGAGGATTGAGCTCAGACTAGCCATGTTCCCTTTTGAAATATGGGTTGTTTGACCCTGCAGGTTCCCACTGTTACCACTACAGAAATAGCCAAAGGTTCATGTCATCTTTCTCTTCTACAGGTCTGGGTCATTTGGTCATTTTCACATGGCTTAAAGGGGTATTCCCATCTCAGACAATGGGGGCATATCGCTTGGAAATACCCCCATTGTCTGATAGGTGCGGGTCAAACCTCTGGAACCTGCACCTATCTCTAAAACAAAGCATTATACGAGGCCGGGAAAGTGGTGGCTGGCGGTGCCTACCAAGCCTTCTTGTTGGCCCGCAGAAAATCGGAATCACCATAGAAATGAATGGGAATGCACCGCGCTTGCGCAGCCATCACTCCGATTCGTTTCTATGAGGCCGATGGATATAGCCGAGCCAGCATTCGGCTATTTTCGGCAGCCCCATAGAAATGAATAGAGGGAAGCTGCGCACGCACAATGCTCCTTTCAGGACTTTGCCAGCTCCTTTCTACGAGACACCTCTGGGACCCACAACTATCAGACACTGCGGGCATATAATAATGATATGCCTCCATTGCCTGCGATGACACAACCCCTTTAAACTACACATCGGAAAAATGATCTGTAGTTTCTCATGCTGTATATCCATAAACTCAGTGGGGCTATTCCATGTGCGGCTACCAATTTGTGCTTTTTGCATGTATTTTGTGTGGATTCCATATCAAGAACGGACGTCACTTCTTGATGCGGATTTCAGAATGGCATAGAAAATATCTGCGCCCATATGGCCAGCAACGTGGATCACGGCTGGATACAAAGGGGCACGGATATGCAGTCCTCACATGGATTTTTACATATATTCCGTATGAACATAACCTTATATATACACTGACATACCAGCGGCTAGAATATGGTGGGTGGAAATTTGTCACAGATAGTAAACTGTACATCAAACCTGACATCTTTGTAAATCATCTCCGCAGTAACATTGTGAAATAATCAGCCATTAGTCAAAATAAAAGGTAATTTCCATTGGTAGTTTATTTGAAATGGAATGTCTTTTAAAAAATAAATCACATCTCTCAGATATCATGAACGCTATTTACACACACAAAGCTGCAACAGCATTGTTCCTTTTCACAGCAGGTGACATGATGAAAGATTTGGCAGATGACTGCAGCTTTAAGAGTGTCTCATTTGCATATCCTCCTCATTTGCATAACGTGAATAAAAAGAAACAGAAGAGCACAGGATCTCACGCAGCCAGAACATCTGATTGTACGGGGGCACTATCCCAGAAAACGTTCGGATGGATTTATCACATATCACTGGGGCAGCCAAGATTTCATTATGCTTCTATCCACTGCATCCAGAGATGCTAAAATGAGAATACGGTTATCATATTGTGTTTGATGATGCATTTTGTAATTATGTTTCTTAGGATTCATTTACATTTGGTAGATGCCGAGGCATGATCTATTGCACAGGCCTGTTAATGACACACAAGCCATATTCATGCCATCTGTGAATTTCCATCTACCACTCTGTATATCGCCTGGCCTATATAGTGAGCGTGGATACAATGGGTTTTTTTGTATGGGGTTCACATTGCTGTTTAGACCGTTTATTGGAATTTTTTTTGGCTTGCAGCTATCATCAATACTTCAAGCAGTGAACTATGACATCCAAGACACACGACAAGCCCCAGTAGACATGAGAGGAAGCCGGATTCATGCTTTGATGCTGTTCACGTACTGATCTAGTGACATCAGTACTGAACAAGTGTATGAAGACATTCTTTAAAAGACTGCGACGAGCCAGCACAGGACACGTCACTGGAAAATATGTGCTGCCCAGAAATTCTGCCCTTTGCCAATGGAGACACTCTAAATGGCTCACTGTTCTGCTGTTACATAGCACTTTTTACAGGATTCTAGTCATTTATACTGAACAGATCTGTGGATGACATATAGAGGATTCTAAAGGTCTCCAGATAGGGTGGGACTATAAGTCTCAGCAGGCCCTACCGTTAATAAGTTGACTGGGTTTTTAGTTACGATACAGCTGGGCAAGTTGTACTTTGTATTATATTTCTATGTGCCGTCTTAACGAGAGTCTGTCACCAAGAAATTCCCTGATAAACCATCCATAATGTCTTGTAGGGCTAGCTCAGCTGAATGTAATGATACCCTTCCATTGTTTCATTCTGGGGACAAAGGGGCAGGGGAACGGGACGGCCCAGAAGGCCCGTCTCATTTGCCATTGGCTTAGAGAAAGTTAATACAAGGAAATTACTAATGTATTGTTATTATCCATATTGCTTCCTTTGCTGGCTGGATTCATTTTTCCATAGCGTTATACACTTCTTGTTTCCATGGTTACGACCATCCTGCAATCCAGTAGCGGTGGCCGTGTTTGCACACTATAGAAAAAAAGCACCAGCCAATGTGAGCCCCCACGGTCCCAGCCACCAGAGAGGCTGGCACTTTTTCCTTTAGTGTGCAAGTACTGCCACCACGGCTGGATTGCAGGGTGGTCGTAACCATGGAAACAAGCACTGTATAATGTGATGGAAAAATAAAGCCAGCCAGCAGAGGAAGCAATATGGACAATCACAATACATTAGTAATTTTCTTGTATTATGAACTGGCATGCATGGGGCGGAGGCCTAATTTAGGTGTATTTCAGAAAAATAAATGACCCCCAAAGTACTTTAATCCATAGGCAAATATGCAGTCAAGTTCAGCAAGGACAGGCCCAAACCACTTTGTGCACCCTTCCTCCTCATACTTCCTCTGTCAGCCCTTCCCTCTCTTTCTTGATTGACAGGGCCAGGAAAGATGACCATGCAGGAACCTGGCCCTGTAAATCAAGAAGCAGAGGGAGGGGCTTGCAGAGGAAGCAAGAGGAGCAAACGTGCCCAGAGTAGCTTGGGCCCACCCTCAGTGCACTTAACTGCTCATTTGCATATGAGCTAGCCCTAGAAGTCATAGTTTAGCAGTGTTTTTCCTAGTGACATCTCCCTTTAATGATAAAATAACTAAGAGTATCAAAACAAGAACGCAGTATCAGACCATGGTGCTCTGCCTCGAAAAAGAAATTGTCAAACATCCAAAACGATAGATAATGAATGGGGTGGCACTCACCAACTGTTTTTTGCAGCTTTATTCATCCAAAAATATAAAATCAGGGCGAAGCGGGTACAGCACAGCAAGACTTGCCCTGATTTTATATTTTTGGATGAATAAAGCTGCAAAAAACAGTTGGTGAGTGCTGCCCCATTCAATATCTATCGTTTTGGATTAAAATAACAGTCACATTCCTAAATAATATATATATACCTCCACATAAAGAAAGAACCCCTATATACTAGGGCATTATACAAATCCCAAACACTTAAAGCAGCAAATACAAAGGCAAAAAAAATGACATTTACACTTCATTTTAAACAGAGAAACATTTTTTAGGTGATTTGATGAATACAAATTGTTACCTAAAGGTTTCTCCAAACAGAACAATCCAATATCAGGTTCTCTCTTGTGAGAGAAACATACAAGAAATCTATATCCAAAGGCAGTAATGCAATAGGAATACAAACTGTACAAATAATCCATCAAGGTTATATACATCACTGGCACCTGATCGGGATTGGCTAGAAAATGGATCATGGATATAGGCACGTCCAAACAGTAACAGATTTGTTAAGGCTGCTTTCATACTTGGGCTAAAATAGCATACAGTTTGGCATAACTGATACATATTGTCAATTTATTTGTTTCATTTTACGCACTTATATGGTGCTGACATATTCCTCAACGCTTTACAGACCTTATCATCAATCAGTTATGCCTTCTATCCTCCATAGAGGACAAGGTAAGAAAAACTGGAAGTCATATATGTTCCAAATCCATTAGTTATATCAATCTGATGTACTAAAATAGTGTACACTATGATGCCACAAGTTTGAACAAGGCCTTACAGAACCTATAAGATATCTAGTTACCTGTATCAGTACTATGGCAGCTTCAAAAATAATGGAGATCAACAGCGATACTCCCCTCATTGTGAACACCCATAATTGGGTTGAGAACGTACACCTTTTCCCAGACAACTCACAGAGTACTCAGCTTTATTGTGCGTGTTTCCAAACTGTCAATGTGAGTAATAATTTCAGAATTATTTTGAAGCAGCCATGATCAGCTTACGTGAAGGGACTGTAGTAGCTATTGGTACCTACTAGTATTTATAATGATAAAACAAAGACTTACTGTATAAGGTGGGGTGTATTGTTTACAAATGTAGGTTCTCATAGCCTACATGGTCGAGGTACACCTAGCAATCAATGTATGTATTAAGCCCTCCAAATGCCTCCAATGCCCCTAAGGTACATGCTCTGACTTTATCCCTATCGTGACATCAGAAAACCTGTGCAATTTATGTCCATAGAAGGTCCTCCCTACGTATATGATAAACTTTTCATTTTTCCCTGAAATCATTAGTAGGAAGTAGGGATGCGCAAATCAGTTTGTACAAATTGATTAGTTCATCAGATAAAGCTCTTCAGTTGTGAGTGGCTGTCCCCGCTGCTGAACATGCTCTCCCTACCACTTGATTGACATGGTAGGACATCTCTCATGGCCTAGACAATCTTGCCCCTGCGCTGCTCCCCCGGCAGGTTGCCAACTGTTCAGAAATTTCTGGACAGTTAGTAAAAATTGTTAACTTTTTTCCTGTGTCTGAAAAATAGATGTGTGATTTTTTTAACGCTGGCAGTATTTGACTAGATTATTTTGGTAGTAATTATCATCATTTTACAGCTCACAGTAAATGCTGGTAATGAGTTCTTATAAGTATATTGGGCCTTAGACATGGATTACTTATCATCGTCATCATTCATTATGGTTTTCCAATTTGTCCGTAACAAATGTTGGATGTCTGTGATTTTGGGATAAGTTGTCCAGAAAAAAGAAAAATTCTGGATTGTCAGTCCCAGGCAAGATGTCCAGTTCTGTCAGTCAGGTGTCAGGGGAGTTTGTTAAACAGCGGGGACAACCCCTCGCAGGTGAAGAACTCTATTAGGGTCCATTCACACGTCCGTGTGTGTTTTGCGGTCCGCAAATTGCGGATCCGCAAAACACGGACACCGGCCATGTGCGTTCCACATTTTGCAGACCGCACATGGCCGGCTCTATAATATAAATGCCTTTTCTTGTCCGTGGATTCGGACAAGAATAGGGCATGTTCTATTTTTTTGCGGGCCCGTGGAATGGAAGTGAAAATTAATGGGTCCGCACCCGTTCCGCAATTTTGCGGAATGGATGCAGACACATTCTGCGGACGTGTGAATGGAGCCTTAGATGAATGACTCATTTTGTACAAGGATTCTAGGATGTCTAAGGGCTTCTAATACAGCATATCAGCTTTTTGTTCACTACCTTCAATAGCTTATGTTGCAATATCATGTTTCTTAAATGTTCTTAAACTTATCAAGAAATGTGTTATTCTGGCCACGCTGATTAATGTTGGCCAAACCTGCTGATTTGGTCAGCATAAAATGAGTATGGGGGCCACCTGTTAAGGACCTGATAAAGACTGTTGGATTTCAACTGCCTAGAGGTGGAATTACATGGCCCAATTATCAAGCAGATTATTGGGAATGAAGGTTCTTGTGAACGCTTTTTCCCAACAATCTGCCCATCTAAATGTGCCGCTGATCATTTAGCCGCAACCTGCTAAATATGCAGAAAATTGGCCAGATGAAAACTGATCTGTGCAACAGCTTTCATCCGGATGATTATTGGTCGGATCTCCTCCTGTCCCCTTTATAGTTAATCAGGCAGTCAGTTATCAGGTAGTGTCCTTCAATGCCAGATCCAGATATTTCCATCAAGCTGCCCCCTGCCGGAGATTTCTAACGCTAGTGTGAAACTAGCCTAAATTTTAAGTTCTTGGACAGATAAGCAAAGCTTGAATATGTGGAGGGGTCCAGAGAGGCAAGGAAACCGTATAATGATGAAAGTAGTAACAATAATTTAGCCCCAATCATTGTTGCATGTCAATGCAGCTAATGAGCGGATAATGATCAAGAATGTTCACAGGACCATTTGTTCTCGGTCATTGCCCACTCTCTTGGCCCTTGTAAAAAGGCCATTAGTCACACTATGTGCTAATTTGCATAGATAGCTCTATGTAAATAATTGTATCTATTGGCTTGGCAGTTCCCTTGATATAGTGTTCCTAAAACAATGGACATGTGGCTTTTGGGCCTCCTCCGTGTAGCTCTCTAGCTGTTGGAGTACTGTGCACTACAGGCACCAGGAACAGTAATTGGAACAACCTTTATATACAACAGGTTTATAACATATCATTCCTGTCTCTTCCTCTAAGCCAACATTCAGATTTTTATTTTACTGTGAGGATCCCCAATGTCAAATGTACCCAGACTGGGGAGAAACATACATAGACTACTCAGCCGTGAAGTTCTCTCATACTTTATAGAGCTAATAGAAGATGCATTCTGGCTACAAATATACAGCGGCTGGACGTTGCAAATCCAGCTGACAACACAAAGACAGAAAACATCAGATGGGAATTATCGGCCTGACCAAACAGAACCGTCAAATTCTATTATTTGATTTTAATCTTCTTCTGTCTTTCAGGTTTATTCAGCTGAAAAGAAAAATATTTCATATGATTTAATTTCAGGTGTATCTAATCCTAGTAGAAAATGCCTGTGTCCTCCATGGTAAGGAAAGCAAAAGAAATACAACCTATCGTGTGCTTAGGTGAAGCATTCATACATTAGCGCTTTCAGAATGGAGAAGCCAAGCGAGACATGGAGCGGAATACACATCATTACAATGAGCTGTTCGCCTTATACAGTCATGTTTGGCACATAGCAAGAAAGGAAGAAATAAATAGAATACAGTAAAATGAATGTACATTATGTCCGCACATATTTTCCATTTCTAGTGTACATCCTATGGTCCATAGATAACTGCAGACATTCCTGCATGTCTTCAGCTGCAGCATATGTCATTAGGCCAGCACAGTCATAGCTAAATTCTTGAATGTATTAGGAGAGGTGAGCAAAAGACTTCTTGTACCCAGTAAAGTGCGTCCTCAATTCAACCTGTAAAACAGCAGTACACAGGCCATTAGTGATATATACAGACACTAAAAACATCCATAGACCTCACAATAAATAGTTATTCAAACAATGTTACTATGCTATGTAATGTCCGGTGGTGTGAATAATCAGGAGGCCCCATAGCAAACACTTTGGAAAAGCACTTTCCTAACCACATCCAGTACCAGCAGAAAGTCAAACGCTGAAGCTCATTTAAAGCACATTTCCACTCAAGCCATATACTAGTTCATCAGAAGTTAGAAGGGTAGACAAACTATCTTAGGCTCTGTTCTCATCACATATGGAGCCTATCATGAGAGGTATACTAAACACAAATTAAAAATCTTAGGACACTGGAGCTCGTAGTGGTGGAGCACAGGGGCATTGGGTCGCTTGCCAACAGCAGAACAAGGAGGCTAGGAACATGCAAGATTTCGTCCCCTTGTCACCTCCTCCATCTTGGCTGCTATTGTCCGGACAAACCAATCCCTCCAGCTATCAGCACTGTGCTGCCAGAGGAAGTCCCATGAATAAAAAACTGTCCATATATAGGCAGATACCATACATGGCGCTACCCTGGTGGCCCAAATTATGTAAGTATCCATATATGGTGACTGTCAGGAGTTTCCTTATAGCAGTTTCCAGACCAAGCATCAAGATTCAGAAAGAGAAAGCAATCTGAATCCTTATTTGGGGACTCCTATCACTCTTAAGATTAGAGTGCTGGAGTACTGCCGCAACTCAAGCATTTCTTCCAGCTAAGGCTACTTTCACACTAGCGTTTTAAAATTCCGGTATTGAGTTCCGTCATAGGGGCTCAATACCGGAATAAAACGCTTCAGTTTTGTCCCCATTCATTGTCAATGGGGACAAAACTGAACTGAAGACAACGGAATGCTCCTGAAAGCATTCCGTTCCGTCTTCAGACCGGAGAACAAACCGCAGCATGCTGCGGTTTGCTCTCCGGTCCAGGCATCCGCACCAAGACGGATCCGGAATGACCCCCAATGCAAGTCAATGGGGGTGGATCCGTCTGGTGTGACCATAATGGTAACCGGATCCGCCCTCCATTGACTTTCAATGGAGTCCATTACGGATCCGGCTACACATAGACACATACAGACACAGACACACACATAAACATAAACATACACACACATATAGACATACAAACACACATACATACTTACATGCTCCCCGGCAGGTCTTCGGAGCGTCAGGGACAGGAGGGCTCACACAGGTCACGATTCCCCACAGCGCCCTCTGCTGGGCGCCTGGTGAAATCGTCATGATTCCACCAGGCGCCCAGCAGAGGGCGCTGTGCGGAATCGTGACCTGTGTGAGCCGTCCTGTCCCTCTGACGCTCCGAAGACCTGCCGGGGAGCATGTAAGTATGTATGTGTGTTTGTATGTCTATATGTGTGTGTATGTTTATGTTTATGTGTATGTATGTACTGTGTGACATGTGTGGGGCCGGAGCGCGGTTCCGGCTCCACACATGTCACTGCGGCAGGCCTGATCCGGCAGCACCCTTCACCTGCCGGATCAGGCCTGCCGCCAGTGTGAAAGTAGCCTAAATTGACAAAAGCTGAGGGTGAGTGAAGAGGGGAATTGTGGCACCTTTAAATACCCAACTCCTTTGTCCAGAAGATTGGCTGTGTTCTCGGCCTGCAAGCTCAGTACAAGGAGGAGAAGAGAGGGGGGAAACTAGCAATGGGGATAGCTTAGCAGCCTTTCTGCTCCAGGTGATGGGACAGCGCACTTGGTGGTGTACTGCACCTTCTACCATGCAGGGACTTTTGGTTAAAGGGAGGAGAAACTCTTGACACGCTAGAGACAGCTCTAAGCTCAGGGAAGCTCCACAGATAACTGTCCATGTATGGGCAATGATATCACTGGAGCTTCTGGAGGCATGTGTTGAAGGTATAGGCTATCATGGCAGTTGTTATACATACAGGACTCTGTGGAAAAGAATAGCATAGACAAGTACACAATCCCATGCCCTTGTTTTTGCAATATACTGAAGTACACTGGACTGTTGGAGGCTAACAGGACACCTTTTTTGGCCTCCTTCTGGAATAGAAGCCTATGTACATGTTTAGCACGTATATTGTGAACTTTGCTAGCGTATACACTAAATGCAGAACAAAAATGTGACGATAACAGGCAATAAAGGGGTCATCCTATGATTAAGTCCTGAAATGATGTTAATAGCTGATTTAAAGTAATTTACAGTGTTTGTGACATAAAACAAATACAGTTTTCTTATTTTCCATCCTGCTAATCTATGCTACTGGGAGTAGTCACTGGCTTCATATCCCCTTCTGGCAGCTGACAACATAGCCCCCTTCCTACTTTCTCTGCATAAGGAGTCTTCTCAGCTATACTGTTACGTTGATATAACATGACCATACAACAGACTCAAAACAGGAGAGCTGAGCCTGAATTAGATGTTCTATAGAAACCCAGACAATGGAATCCTCTGTTGCCACAGGGTATTTATACAGATCTCAAAATCCCCTGCACTCATATTTGTTCAAAGATAAGAATCTGATCAGCTGCTGTCACCACTAGGGTGAGTTTACTAATCGTGGACTTATACAGCACTCTTTGAATGCAGTATGAAATGGACATTCACTAGCTCCTGTGCTCTACCTAGTGATGTCCTGAAAACAGAGCTCTGACCCTGATAGAGATATATCAATCAGCACAGAATTAATAAAAAGATGATAGGCAGTGTCGGAATAGGGTTCCTTGGGCCCATCAGAGGAAATGAATCTCTGGACCCAACCCCCTATCTCAGCAATAACGTTTAATAGATTTTAATGCTAAGAAATAGACCCTAGTGACAAATTACTGACTCCAAATGTAGCCATATAGAGTTTTTCTTCTGGACCTTTGGGGCCCACTATGGTACATTACAGGATCCACTGCTACTCTGGTGGGTTAGTCCAACACTGACGATAGCAACACTTAAACAATTTAAGAGGAGTAGAAGAATTATAGAATTCACTCTTAAAACAAAATACTTTATCAGTTGGAACTGTCTCTGGTATTGGAGAACATGATTTATATTTAGATTTGGTCCCTCTCAAATACCTATTTCAGTATTTCACCAGTATTTCATCATTTTATGTTTTCCAGCTCCCAGGGACACTGCTGGTCAAGCATTAACGCTAGTATTTCCAAGACCAGAATACAAATTGCTGATGTCGGTAAACAGTTTGGGTTAATTTATTATCTCTTGAGCCTGAAATAGCCTTGCAAAATAGAATATAAGGCCTGTCACACACGACCGTGGAACACAGTCCGGTACGGGCCGTGAAAGCCCGGACCGTGCTCCCTCTGAGGATGGAAGCGCACAGTGTTATTGGTTGCTATGACGCCGTGCGCTTCCTGAGGTCGCTGCTGTACAGTGTCTGTATACGGGCTCAGGAAGCGCACGGTGTCATAGCAACCAATGACGCAGTGCGCTCCCGTCCTCAGAGGGAGCACAGTCCGGGCTTTCACGGACCGTACCGGACCGTGTTCCACGGTCGTGTGTGACAGCCCTAAAAATAAGGCATTTGTAGCACATTGCCCATCTATGCAGCACTGTATCTGTGGAGCAAATTAATAAAATTTAGAAGAATATTACCCCTTTACATAAATCATAAATGCTTGTCTTGCCTGTGAATTCTTCTGGTTCAACATTTCATCAATCTACAGCTCACAAATAAATAAAATACAATAAATTCATCTATGCCTTAAGAATGCGAAGATTACCCGAACTCATAATAAAGCATAAGCAATATGCCACAACAGCTATTATAATCTTGAAGCTTCAGTACCTAGACCTAGTATTTAAAGGGTTTTTCCAACACTTTTATACTGATGACCAATCTGCTGGATATGTCATCAGTATCTGATTGGTGGGGATGAGAAGGCAGCGGTACTCGCAGTGGCGCCGCAGCCTTCTCTCAGCTCACCAAATGCAGTGCTTGGTGCTTGGTATCGCAGCCAAGGGCGGACTGGCAACTTAAAGTGGCTCTGAAAAAAAATGTTGTAGGGTCTAAATTGACAGAAGACAGAGCAACACAAGTAGACAGGGACAGGAAAGGCCAGCAATGCAACACAAGAACCAAATACCACAATGCATCAAAAAATACTGCCGCTCCCGCTGCGGTACTAAACTGTGTCACTGCCCTGAGGATGGCCAAAAAATCAGGAGGGTCTCTGGCCTGGTGCATCAGTACCTGATTCCCCTAGCATTAATTAATGATAAGATCAGAATGTTAAGTACATGGCCGGCATCCGTGAGGGGGGCTCAGGCGGCCCCTCTGAGCATCGGCCCACTGGGAAAATTTCCCTGTAGGGTGTATGGCCAGTCCACCCCTGATCACAACTCATCCCCATTCACTTTAATGACCGATGAACACCACATTACATGAGTAATGACTACTGCGAGCGCTGGTGCCTTTGCAAACAGCTGGTTGATGGTGGTCCTTGGTGTTGCTGATCAGATACAGATGCCATCATACACCATGATGTGAAAAAGAATATCATCTACAGTTTATTCTATCTATATACTGCAAAAATGAAGCATTCTTATGGATAGTGATTGAGATTGATGTGCTGCAACCCCCTATGCAGTGCTGAAGCACTTCCTTCAAGTTTCAAATTGAGTCTTTAGTACCCAGGACCTATGGGCCAGTGGTTATGCAACCTCTGAAAACCCTATGTACAAGGAAAGAATAGGTAAGGTTGATCACCTGTTGTGAATGGTGGATCCTTTCTTATCTGTACACAGAGGTGATATCTCCTTATCATTACAGGCAGGATTAGAATGAGGTAACTGCAGTAAAGTAATCTGTACAAACCAAGAAGTGGTGCCAATTATTAGGCTACTTTCACACTAGCGGCAGTCCGGATCCGGCAGGTGAAGGGCCCGGCCCCACACATTCCGGCCCCACACATGTCACACAGTACCATATACAGACATACATACATACATACACACACATACACACAAACACATACATACTTACATACTCCAGGCAGGCCGCACGTCTTCACGTCCAGGAGGCGCGCAGCTATGACGATTCCCCACAGCGCCCTCTGCTGGGCGCTGCAGGGAATCGTCATATCGGCGTGCCTCCTGGGCGTGAAGACATGCGGCCTGCCTGCCTGGAGTATGTAAGTATGTATGTGTGTGTTTGTATGTATATGTTTGTGTATGTATGTATGTCTGTCTGTGGTGACGGATCCGTCCTGAACTCCATTGAAAGTCAATGGAGGACGGATCCGTTCACCATTGTGTCACACCAAACGGATTCATCCCCATTGACTTGCATTGGGGGTCATTCCGGATCCGTCTTGGTGCGGATGCCTGGACTGGAGAGAAAACCGCAGCATGCTGTGGTTTGTTCTCCGGTCTGAAGACGGAACGGAATGCTTTCAGGAGCATTCCGTTGTCTTCAGTTCAGTTTTGTCCCCATTGACAATGAATGGGGACAAAACTGAAGCGTTTTTTTCCGGTATTAAGGCCCTATGATGGAACTCAATACCGGAATTTAAAAACGCTAGTGTGAAAGTAGCCTTAGACAGTATAGTGGCCAGTACAAAAACTGCAGGATTCTATCTTTTATGTAAAAATATATGTAATATATGTAAAATTAAAAACAACATCATCAAAAATTCTTTAAAAATATGTTAAACATAAAAATGTGATTTAAACAGCAGGTCATTTTCTGATGATGCATTCCCTTTAAGGTCCTGTTCACACTAGCATTACTACTCATTTCACAGATTTAGTTATCATCAGTTACTATATTACCATATTATTGAACAGAATAGTACAGTATGCTAAACTAAGAAACGGATACCTGAAGGGAAACAAAATTCAAAATATGTGTGAACAGAGCCTAACAATGATATAACTCAGACTGAGGAGGTTCCCATAGAAGATTACTGGAAATACACTCTCCTCTTTCAGCCTGCATTTGGGATTTATTTAGTTTGAAGACAAATAACCTCCCACAGTCTGACAGATTCATATTTCTTTTATCCATCCAATTAGGTTAGAAAATATTGAAGAAAAGAAATACATTTGAGGTTTTGGTAAATGGAGAAGCACATATATTAGGAAATTAGCTCCTTGATCTGCGGTCTGAGGTTAAAATTAAAATTACGGGTATGTATTCATTTCCAGTAATCACTAGAGATGTTCCCTAATACTGGCTAATACTGGTGGCTTATCTCTCAAACATGTGCATAATTTATCTGAAGAAATCGTTATTTAACTATCAAAGCAATCTTCTCTTTAAGGAAGCTCTGTAGTATCTAGAACAATATTGTGGGTTATTAGCATGGCATTAATATTCAGGCCTTCTCCACCATAACATAACGATGTAAGGACTTAAAGTGGTTGTCCTTACTAGCTGATCGGCGGCAGTCTGACACTCCACACCCCTGTAGCTCCTTTGCCGGAAGAAGGAGCCAGAATTACACTGTTAACCTTGTAATGGACAGAGCTCGGTACTGCAGTGCTGCTCCCAATGACTTCATCCCCTACACTCATGTGTTCAAAGATAAGAATCTGATCAGCTGCTGTCACCACTAGGGGGAGCTTACTAATCATGGATGTACACAGCTCTCTTTGAATGCAGTATGAAATGGACATTCACTAGCTCATGTGCTTTACCTAGTCCTGAAAACAGAGCTCTCACCCTGATAGAGATATATATCAATCAGCACATAATGAAAAAAAGATTAGCGGCAGTGTCAGAATAGGGTTCCTTGGGCCCATCAGAGAAAATTATTCTTTGGAGCCAACCTCCTAGCTCAGAAAGTATGTCTAATATATTTGGATGCAAGAAATGTATTAAGATGCTGGTCTTAATCCCCCTGGGATGGCGCTTGATGCACCTAAGTTATGTAAAAGTGCTAGCCTCTACATAAATTAGGCACATCCCCTGCCGGTGTCCAACGGCCTTAAATCTACAACAGTTCCCTTGTTGGCATAGTCCCCTTTTTTTTAGAACTGGCATACATGCCGTGGAAGGGGAAGAAGTCACAGATTTTGCCCCAAATAACTTTTGTGACAAAATCTGTGCCAAATATACGCCAAAATGGGGCGTATATTTGGTCATAAATGACCCCATTAGTAGCTAAACAGACACAGGAATTTGGCCCAAGGGCACATGTACGACATAGAAAAACTTACGTTTTCATTACCATTGTCGTCTATGGCTCTATTCACACCACCTTTTTTAACTGGCTGCGATTAAAGACCGTCAAAAAACATGGCCTGTTTTCATGGACCGACAGCCCCCATAGAATTCAAAGGGGCTGTTTTTAATGGATCTTTTTCAGAAGGTCATCCGTAAAAAAGACACAGTTAAAAGTTTGCTCTCTCTACAAAGCATACTACATTAGCAAACATGGCTGTGGGGCATCAGCCCAAAGATCATGTAAGGCTACATTCACACAACCGTAGTGTTTTCGGGATGCGGTGTGCTGTCCGTATCTTTTGCGGCCCCATTGAATTGAATGGGTCTGCACCCGTTCCGCAAAATAGAATGGATAAGGTCTCATTCATACAGTCGTGTGAATGAGCCCTAAAGGAGATGGGAGCTAAAAAGCATCAAGTCCACCTGTTAAAGGTGGCTAGTGGTGCAGGGGTTTCAACAATTTAGATTTTTGCTATGGGGCCCTCGTCCCACTACTCCATGCTACTTATTTTAGCAGGTGCTGCCAGGAGCAGTCGGAGGGCCCCATGGCATATTAAACTGCACATCCAGAAATCCGAGTGTCTGCCCTGGATTTCAGCCACACATTGTCCAGTAAATAGGTTGAAATACCCTATGTATGCCCCCCAATTCATTAGCTTCACTAAGTGGTGCTTGCTACAGTGAAATATTCCTGTAGTATATTCATCATGCATATGAACTAATCACAGGCCTGGAACTGAAGATATACAGTACATGCCAGGAAATCCGACAATACAAGACATTGTATAACTTTCCAGGGAAGCTGTCACCACGTACCTGTAAGTAAAACCAGCTGCATGTTCAGGTGTGCACTTGTCAGCATATTGTAAGGCTCTTTGTCCAATCCTTGCCCCCAATGCTGAGAAATAAGGCTTTAAATTAGGGCCTATTCAAATGATCGTGAGCTGTCTGTGTCCGTACTGAAGAACGCAAACAGGGGTCCGCAATATACAGGCACCGGCTGTCTGAATTCCGTATCAAGGATGCGGTCCCATTGACTTGAATGTGTCCACAATCCACAAGATACGAAGCGATGCAGGGCGGAGTCATAGATTGGAAGCCCACGGAAGTACTCAGAAGCGCTTCCGTGGGCCTCTGCACCGCATGTCCTATCCTTTGCCATATATTGTGGACCTATTCAAGTCAATGGGTCTGTGCTGGAAAACGGGATTCACACGGCCAATGCCCGTGCATTGAGGACTGGAATTTGCGGTCCGCAGCACAGGCACGGAAGGCTTAGGGCTCATTCAGACTGCTGTATGTTGTCCGCATAATGCAGATCCGTTTTTTTGCGGATTACATACTGACCCATTCACTTCTATGGGTCCTTTTCTTCCATTCCATGGCTCCGCAAAACAAATGAAACATGTCCTATACTTGTCAGTGAAAATCAGGACATAGCCCCAATGAAGTCTATGGGTCCGCAAAAATACGGAATGCAATCCGTTTTTTGGCGGACATGCTAAACTGTCCGCATAAAAACGGATCCGTATTTTTGCGGACATCATACGGCCGTCTGAATGAGCCCTTACATTCATGTGAATGAATATGCAGATTATCCACTTGGGTCTACTCATTTTGCTTTCTGGCCACCCCCCCATATGCACGCCTGGCCCTAAAGTCAGGCGCGGGCGTCAAATGTGCTGCCGCAAGACTTCAGGGCCAGGCATGAGTATGTCTACACTGCCTGGTCCTGTCAGTCAAAGCAACTGAGTCACAACCAGCAAACTAAATGAGCAGAGCCCTGGGTGCAACAAGGTGCCAAGGCAATTCTCTCGTGGCACCAAGGGGCAAATCTGCATATAATTAAAAGCCTTATTTCTTAGAATTGGGGGCATGGATAAGGATGGGACAAAGAGCAATAAAATATGCTGACAAGCGCACATCTGAACATGCAGCTGGTTTACGGTACTTTAGGGGGTATTCACATCCCCATTTTCTTTTCCGATCTTCTGATCCGTCAAGAAGAACATTATTTTGAGCATCAGCTATGCTCAGTTTGCACTAAAAATAACTGATCTGTCTTTTTTTGAGAAATGGTTATGATCAGTTTTTGGCAGTTCCATCAGAGATCTGTTATTTTAAGACAGGAGAAAAAGTCCTGCGAGGATGGCTTTTTCTCTAATGGAACTGACAAAAACGGATGCAAACTAATCATAATTGATGCTAAAAAAAAAACTAATCCGTTTTTTTCCTAGTTCTTCTGATGTATCAGAAGACCGGAAAACAAAACTGTGATGTGAATGCTCCCTTACAGGTATGTGGTGACAAATTCCCTTTAATTTAAAGGAAAGAATAGCTAGACTTCATATCATCTAGAACAATCACCAGTGATGTCATCATTACATTACATGACCCATACATCATCTGCACCTTGTGTTTGAAGGCTAATGTAAAATGTAGCTAATATTTAACAAACAGCACGATGCCGGTAAAAATAGCATGTAATCCAGCAGCTGTTTATGACTTCCGATATCACAGAGGATAAAGAAGGAAAGTATCAAGTGAATCATTCCGCCACTCCTCTGTTTTACAATTCAAAGCATTTATGTAGCAACACTCAGCAACACATACCAGGGAACACACATAAAACATGCACGTTAAAAGCGTATAGGCAAAATATAGAAGAATAGTATAGTCACTAAATATCCCCAGAATACCAACATTCATGGTTTCTATTCATTATTTATACAATTAATGTTACCACAGAGATGGGCACAATTCTTGCAGACCATTACGGCTCATGTACACTACTGTAGTTTTGGTCCGCATCCACTCCGTGCTTTTTGTGGATCGGATGCGGACCCATTCATCTCAATGGAGATGCAAAAAATGTGGATAGCACACCTGTGTGCTGTCCGCATCCGCACGTCCGTTCCACGCCCCACAAGAACATAGAACATTTTGTGGCCAAGGAAATTATATTTTTACAGAAGTTCAAAAAAATATGGCTTTCAGTCGGCTGGGATCCGTGTTTTATAGACCACTTAAGGCTGTGTGCATAAGCCCTTAAAGAGGACCTTTCACGTATTTGAATTACTGTAGATAAATACCTCTTGTCCCGGGGTACCCCCCGCTGATGCTGCCACTCTGCCTAGTTTTTTAAAATACAGCTCCTACTCCCCGCTGTGCCCGCCTGTAGTTTTTGCGCATCGGTACAGGGAGGAGGAGACGCCGGCATTTCTCAATGGGCGTCTCCTTCTCCCTGGCTGTGCCGCGATCCAATCACAGCGGAGAGCGTCACAGCCAGGGAGAAGGTGAGGTTTTTTTTTCTCCCTGGCTGTGACGCTCTCCGCTGTGATTGGATCGCGGCACAGCCAGGGAGAAGGAGACGCCCATTGAGAAATGCCGGCGTCTCCTCCTCCCTGTACCGATGCTCAGTATTTACATACTGAGCGCGAAAACTACAGGCGGGCACAGCGGGGAGTAGGAGCTGTATTTTAAAAAACTAGGCAGAGTGGCAGCATCAGCGGGGGTCACCCGGGACAAGAGGTATTTATCTACAGTAATTCAAAACCGTGAAAGGTCCTCTTTAACATTTGATTCTGTTAGGGCTTGTTCATGCGGCCATTGTGCACCCCGCATCACGGATCACGGACCCATTCTTTTGAATGGGTCCACAATCACCGAGAAGTGGTGCAGGCCAGAGGTATGGATCGGGACCCCGCTGCACCATAAAAATATAGAACTTGTCGGATGCGGATCACGGAACCCATTGAAGTGAATGGGTCCGCGATCCGCATGCAGAAGCCCCGCGGTCAGTGCCCGTGCATTGCAGACCGCAACGGTCCGCAACACGGACGGCTGACGCCCGTGTGAACAAGCCCTTAGGGTGATGACACTCACACCTTTTTGTGGCAGTTTTGGAGGCCAAAGCCAAAAGCTGTGTTTGACTCCACCTGTAGTTTTGTCTGAGAAAACTCCTGAAAAAAAAACACCACACCCAGAACATGCTGCTATTAAAAAATACACCAAGAGACAAAAAAAGTGACAGAAAACTGACTTTAAACACCACTACAAAAACCGAGTTTGGCCTCTTTCACACGGTCAGTATATGGTCAGAAAAAATATCTAATAGAAATATTTGTGCCTCTTCTGTGTTTTGGACTCAGTCCTGGTTTTGGCTTACATACTGATGCAAATACTGGCCAAATACTGACCGTGTGGAAGAGGCCTTTGTAGGATGTTTTAGAATTTCATACTGGCCAGCATGTATCATCTGGCCGGCAAGTTTTTTAACAAAAAAAAAACCCTTGACAACAAAATGACAAAATTTTTTAAATAAAAATCTAATGTGAAACTGCTTGGGGTCTTCTGGAAACATTCACAGACATCAGTACAGGCAAAAGGACCAGTTTAGGATATGTTCACACCACTGTTTAATTGATCCTGCAGGCTGTTCCCGCAGAGAACAGCCTGCTTGAGTTCACTGGATCCGGCCTAGGCAGATACAGCCATTCACTGCTGGACCCCAATGACTTTCATACAGTCCAGCCACTTTACGGCATAAGTGCCGGTTTTCGGGCGGACATTGCTGCATGCATCAGCTTTTGTCTGGCCAAAAGATGGCATTTTGTCAGAAAGCGTCTGGATCCCCACCGGATGCCATGCCATTACAGTCAATGGGGTTCATCAGTGAATGGCAGAATCCAGCTAGGACAGATCCGGTGAACTCTGGCAGGCTGCTCTCTGCTGCAACGGCCTGCCGGATCCATGTAACACAAGTGTGAACCGACTGGTAGGCATCAGTTGTACATTTGTATATACATTAGCTACCTGGCTCTTGAGATTTCTACAGCTCGAGCTCACTGTCCAAGTGCAAACTCAGCAAAGACACAGATAAAAATGGTCATACTTCAAAAATAATTACTATATGTTACTGCTGAATAAAAGCCTCAAGTCACTCTGAAACGCTAAACCCCATTAGAAGGTTCTGTAGATCATGTATAAAATGTGGTACCAGGAAAGTTCTGTAGTGAAGGTAGAAGTGACACATACAGACACAATTGTCCAGAAGACATCTTTCCATACTTTTTGTGAGGTCATACGGACATCATGGAAGCAGGTCTCCATGGAAGGAAAGAAAGGCTATTGCTTGGGCAGACTCACCATGGTTGTCCATTTGCTTGAATGGTGGCATATAGTACTACATTTCCCCTGCAGCGCCCACAACTTAAGGCTTGTTCACATATCAGTTATTTGATCAGTTATTTCCATCAGTTATTGTGAGCCAAAACCAGGTGCGGGTCAAAAACAGAGAACAGTTGCAAATCTTCACTCCTGGTTTTGGCTTACAATAACTGATGGAAATAACTGATCAAATAACTGATGTGTGAACAAGGCCTTATCCTGGGATATCCATTGACTGCTGGCCCAGGGCTAACCCTTTTAAATAATTTTTAGGGTCTGACGTAGCAATAACACTACATGGCCACCTTTGTGTTTCTAAATAATCTGTAAGGGTTCCCACTAGAGATGAGCGAGCATGCTCGCTCATCTCTAGTTGCCACTTCTATCCACTAATGGAGAATATTAGGATCAGAATGTTTGTCTTGCTGGTG
Organism: Rhinella marina; assembly: GCA_900303285.1. NCBI lineage: Eukaryota > Metazoa > Chordata > Amphibia > Anura > Bufonidae > Rhinella > Rhinella marina. Next base: position 60,148 of record ONZH01025314.1, on the reverse strand, counting down.
AGCAATAAAACCTCACATTAGGCTCTATTCACATGACCGTATTTTTGGTCCGCATCCGATCCGAAGTTTTTGCAGATAGGATGCGGACCCATTCATTTCAATAGGTCTGCAAAAAATGCAGACAGCACACTTCCGTGGCCCCGCAAAAAAGATAGATAGTCCTATTCTTGTCAGTTTTGCGGACAAGGACAGGCATTGTTACAATGGATCCTCAAAAAAAACAGATGCAACATGGACATCATCCGTATTTTTTCTGCAAAATACCATCTGTGTTATGCAGTTTGTGAAACGGAACGGCAGGCCGATGATAGAACAGTCTTATCCTTCTCCATAATGTGGACAATAATAGAACATGTTTTATTTTTTCGTGGAACGGATATGCGGACACAGAACTCACACGGGGTCATTACTGTTTTTTGAGGTCCCGTTGAAGTGAATGGTTCAGCATAAAAGAAAGCGGACACGGACACAAAATACGTTTGTGTGTATGAGCCCTAAGGCGTAGTTCACACTACGGCTTTTTCTACTCCGTTAGAGGAGGAAAATAACGGAAGTGCCGCATTAGGTACACAACTGACCTAAAAGAAGCCAAACAGATCTCTATAAAAAGGTCCGTTTTTAGCACAGAAAAAACTCCTCCACGCTGGACGTGTCTTCCGCTGTTTTTGATTAAATCTGCAACACAGGCCCTGAATGGAGCCTCACTGCAGATGTGAACAAGCCCTAAGACACATATACAATAGTTTCCCATGTAATCTTTGATCAGAAGTGAAATGAAGCATGGGCTTCCTTACTATGGCAGAGTTATTCTTAGTACTGTGCAGATGTGTGACTCCCCTCAGGCAGGACCAGATGATTGTAGTGTATACTGTGACAGGACTAGCAAAGCAAGAGTATCATTAAGAAGAAAGCACAGTACCACTTATCCAGGTGCAGCCGCCAGAAGGACATAGTAAGCCGCTAACCCACAGTAGACGTCAACTACTGCCACTGTTAAAAACCTAGGGGAACTTTATTAACGGGTTCATACAGAGATCTTGCTGACGTTTCTAATATTTGGACCTCTTGAGCACATTTACACACCCTCAACTGCATTAACAGTAGTCACCTCTCTAATTAAATCAGCACTTCTTGTATAGTGGTGCTGGTCCTAGCTCCTAGACCCAATATAGGACCTTCCCAGGTCATGTCCGTACATGTTACAACATTTAGACACCCTTCCAGGTCATAAACGGTATCACGTTCCTCTGAGATTATGTAATCTCTGCAAATTTATCTCAAGCTTGAATATTCAAGAAACATGATAAAAAAACATCTAAACTACAGTACAGTGTGTGTAAGGCTACTTTCATACTTGAGTTGGTAATTCCGGTATTAAGATCCGTTTAAGTCCGGTATTGAGATCCTCTGCTGGATCTGTTTGGATTTTGCACATCAGGAGGCATCCGTTCCGTTAGAAAGCGGTTGTGTGAAATCAAGATGGAAAAAAACGGATCAGTCACTAAATACATTGAAAGTCAATAAGTGACGGATAGGTTCTTAAAAAAACCAGATCCATCAACATTGACTTACATTGTTTTCAGTGACGGATCCATTTTTATGACCAGACACAAAACTGAGGCGTGCAGTGGTTTTGTGTCCAGTCACAAAACTGAATGCTGATGGAACGGAAGACATTCTGATGCATCCTGAGCGAATCTCTTTCCATTCAGAATGCACAAGGACTAAACTGAAACGTCTTTTTCCAGTATTGAGATCTCAATATCAGAAAACAACAAGGCAAGTGTGAAAGTAGCCTAAAACTGTAAAAGTAGCAACTGCACCTAAGCAAGTCCTCCCAGCCAGCCATAGAGAACATGCCCAGAACCCATCAGGTTTCCAGTTTTGGAAGTTCTTATAGACTACACATCTAATCTACTCTATCAATACTCTGTCCATCAGAGAAGACTTTATTAGACCACTGGTTGACAACAAAGATGGGTGTGAGCTTTCTTTTGTATCCTAGGACGTCTGTGTGGCTAGAGTGCCCCTTTTATAGTACCTGGAATCAGATGGAGTGCAGCAGAGGGTTATGCAGAGTTGGAGGTGCTCCTGATGCGGTGTCCATGCTGCTGGACCAGGTGCTGCTGCTTCTGCCTGGTGGACTTGACAGCCAGGATAGCTTGTCTGTTCTTATACTGCACCATCTGCAATGTGATTTCTGCATTCCAGCCCTCGTCCTGTGGACACCGAAAATCAATCTCCCGGCCCTCTGCCATGACCACCGTGAAATAGACGTATTTGCCTTTCCTCTCCACACAGTCCACCGTCTTCATGTTGGAGAAATGCAGCTCCTTGATCCTGGCGGGTTCGGCTGGAGAGCCAGGCTGCTGCTGCTGATGATCCAGATGTTTGGGGGGAATGAGCAGAAGACCTTCCTCGGTCAGCAGGCACCTCTTCTTCTTCCACAGCTGCAGCAAGCCATCGCTCCTCTTCTCCAGAAGTCCTTCCTTCACCACCTTACAGCTGCTCTCCAACATGCTACTTACTGATGGACCCAAGTGCCAACGGTGAATCCCTGCCGAGCCTAGATGGGTACAGGAGGACTTGAGCAGGGCGATCCAATGCGAGATCAGACTCTGGAAAGGAATCATTAACAGTGAGGCAGTGCAATGTGCCAGGCAGACAGCAACACTGTGGGCAGAGTGTGACGGCAGCAGCTGCAGCAGTCCGCTCCTGCTGCCGGTGATTTCCCACAACATGGCGTTTTCCAGAGGTTGCGAGTGGGCGCCACCTGCTGGACAATATGCCTCATTACAGCTTTTGCTATTTCATAGAGCTCTTTATGAAGCAGAACATACTGCTCTTAGGCTGAGTTCACACTTCAGTTATTGTGAGCCAAAATTAGGTGAGGGTCAGAAACGCAGAACAGGTGCAGATCTTTCCATTATACCTCATCTCTATTGGTTTTGGCTGATGGAAATAACTGAAGTGTGAACTCAGCCTTAACCTTCACACCTAAAGGTGTGTGTCAGGTAAAGCATGGGGACAGATACATTTCTAGGGAATGCAATACATTGAGTTCACCCCTCTTCCTGGCAGCCATTACTAACATTATAATGTATTCAGGTTTGGAGCCAATGTGGATAAGATAGACTTTGGGTTACTTTTCTTTAGATAAGCGTCCCTATATTTTATGTGAAAAACATGCAGATTGTATACAATGCTGTGCAAACTACAACATAAGATGGCTATTTGCTGCAATGGCTGTTGAGTAATTACATACTCACATGCACTCTCCCAGTAATATGCATATGAAACTATAAATCCGGTACATAAAGTTTCATGCACATGATTTCCACGCCCACGTTTATTGGTCTGCTTTATAGCTTGCCGTTACTGCCAACACTGCCCAATATCCAGACAATGAATATTTCATGCCCAGGAAAGTTCATATATTTATTGCAGACTAACAAAATCTGGCACAATAGAAATGTCCGAAGAAGCAGAATGATAAGACTTCAGGTCAGAGAAGACTACCAGTCCAAACCTTGGTAGATGTCTTCAGAAGCTTATTGTCCTTCTAAATGTCTGTTATTAGAGGTGAGCAGATCATTTCTACAAGGACCAATAATTCCCCAAAAGGTTTGAATTTTAGCAAATCCGAAACCTTTGTGATTCATCCTACACATAAATCACTCACAATGGTGGCCACCATATTACAGATCAGAAGACTGAGAAGGTATCTGCTATCAAAAATGGTAAATTTGGGGCTATTTTTTAAATCTGACAGTGCAGTGTGCTAACTAACAGGCTGTTGTTACCTCCGTCTACCATCCGTTTATCCATAGCCTTATATGTCGCTGTCACTTTGACATTACTAAGGCTGTCTTGGCGTTCGAGAACTTGACAGAGGTTGGCTATAGTCCTAGAAGACCTCAGTGTCATACACAACTTTTCAGGGCAATTGCAGAATTTTTGATTCAGGTTGAATCTCAGACTCGATTGAATCTGACCTCCTATTTCACTGGATTGGACCCAAAACAAATTTTGGGTCATTCGTTCAGCCCTGTCTGTTATGATCCTGAGCCTGGATATACGGATAACAATGAACTACAGATGTAGTAAAGCTGAGTTTGTAAACTCACCATGGGATGGGATCACACTCTATAGTCTGCCATAGGGCTGCAAGTTATTACAATGCAGCTTCAGGTATACATTGGCATCTAAACACTAGTATACATGACAGCATGCAATACAATTCATTTTAACCCCTTGATAACTCTACGTGGCACTGGGTGGATGTAAGCTGAGAACTACATGGAGTACATAGAGTTACTTGGGAGGATGGTATGCTGTTAAATGACATTCCAGAGAATAGATGTGGTACTTACTTGGCAGTGATGTGCGATGCCCCAACAGGCAGATATATAGATATATAAAAGAAATCCTCTGGTAAATAATAGACAGCCTTGTAACAGGGAGCGCAGCTCTGTCCTGTGTGACTGCAACAGCTGCAGCCTCCAGCTTTCCCTGGAAAATGTTCCCCTCTGGCTTTTGAAGCAATTCCCGCCCACAGGCAGCAGCAGTCCACAGACATCACAGCCTGGGATGGTGCAAGAGGGGGCTCAGCCACAGCCTGGAAGTGCAGAGGGAGGGAAGACAATAGAAGGCGCACACCATTCATCATTTCTGCACATGGCTTTATTATTAGATTTCCGTACCGTGACAGATGGAATCTAGCACAAGTTTGGAAAAGTTACATTAGTAACATGGCAAATTTGCGAATGAATGACCCCATTTTCTAATATATGTACACAGACTCCAGATTTTTTGGTGTTATAAAAGGGTGTGGTAGTTTTATGAAGGTCATTTATTATCCTGAAATATGCCTATATTAGGCGTATTTCAGACGCAGATCGTGGCACAGGGGTTAGTTGCGCCTCAATCTGTGACTTTTGCCCCCTCATGCCAGGTCTAGAAAAAGGTGGGCGTGGCTTGGGTGGGGAAAGGGAAGGGATTGCAGGCCTATCTCATATATCATTCTCTAAGCCTGTTTTAGGCGTAGAAAAACTTACATTTAGACTGGCCCTGGATGCGCCAAAGTTATGTAGAGATCTGCGTCAAGTGTATTGGAACGAGCTGTCCCATTGAAATGAATGGGACGGTTAGGTATAATTACACGGCTCACCTCTGTGGATGTTATGGCGAGCAGGTAAACAATGAAGAGGAGGCAGCGCTGGCACGGTGAGCGCCTGCTCTTCATACAGCTGATCAGTGGGGGTGCCGGGTGTCGGACCCCTGTCAATCTGATATTAATGACCTATCCTGAGGATAGGTCATCAATAAATATAACTTAGATAACCCCTTTAAGCCTTATTCTTGAATTGGATCTGCATAGATTGTTTTACTCTGTTAAACTGAAAACATGGTTTGCTGAAAATATGACATCTTCTGATCATGCACAAAGTAAAAACACTGAATTGAGAGTTGCAGTTTTTGATTTGTATTTAAAGAGAACCTGTCACCACAAAATTCATTGCAATCTGTAGGCAGCATGTTATAGGGCAGGAGAAGCTGATTGATACGTACTTTTTTGGGAAAAAATTCAGTAAGACTTGTAATCCATACATTTATTTCTCTGGTTTTTCTAACTTAAGACCACCCCCGTGAACAGCTTACAGTACACGGGTAGAGGGTGTTATCAGTGATTGGCTGCTATCTCTGTATACAAACTTACACAGAGAATGCTATCAATCACTGATAACACCTCCCCTGTGTACAATTATCAGTGACTGATAGCTATCTATGTATACACACTTACACAGAGAATACTATCACTGATAACACCTCCCCTGTGTACAATGATCAGTGACTGACAGCTATCTCTGTATACACACTTACACAGAGAATGCTATCACTGATAACACCTCCCCGATGTACAACTATCAGTGACTGATAGCTATCTATGTATACACACTTACACATAGAATGCTATTAATCACTGATAACACCTCCCTGTATACAACTATCAGTGACTGACAGCTATCTATGTATACATACTTAGGCTAAATTCACATTCATGGATCATGATCCGGGACGGACCGTGAAATCCCAGACTGTACTCCTACTGAGAGCAGGAGCGCATGGCGTCATTGGTTGCTATGAAGCCATGCGCTTCTTGAGGCCGCCACTGTATAGTGATGCACTGTACACACTCGTATAGTGTGTATCACTGTACAGCGGCGGCCTCAGGAAGCGCACGACGTCATAGCAACCAATGACGCCGTGCGCTCCTGCCCTCAGAAGGAGTACGGTCTGGGATTTCACAGACCGCGCTCCACGGACGTGTGAATTAAGCCTTAAACAGAGAATGATATCAATCACTGATAACACCTCACCCATGTACAACTATCAGTGACTGACAGCTATCTATGTATACATACTTACACAGAGAATGCTATCACTGATAACATCTCCCCTGTGTACTACTATCAGTGACTGACAACAATCTATGTATACACACTGACATAGAGAATACTATCAATAACTGATCACACCTCCCCTATGTACAACTATCAGTGACTGACCGCTATCTCTGTATACACACTTACACAGAGAATGCTATCAATCACTGATCACACCTCCCCTATGTACAACTATCAGTGACTGACAGCTATCTCTGTATACACACTTACACAGAGAATGCTATTAATCACTGATAAAACCTCGCCTGTGTACAACTATCAGTGACTAACAGCTATCTATGTATACACACTTACACAGAGAATGCTATTAATCACTGATAACACCTCCCCTGTGTACAACTATCAGTGACTGACAGCTATCTATGTATCCACACTTACACAGAGAATGTTATGACTGATAACACCTCTCCGTGTACAGTTATCAGTGAATGACAGCTATCTCTGTATACACACTTACACAGAGAATGTTATGACTGATAACACCTCTCCGTGTACAGTTATCAGTGAATGACAGCTATCTCTGTATACACACTTACACAGAGAATGTTATGACTAATAACATCTCACCCATGTACAACTATTAGTGACTGACAGCTATCTATGTTTACACATTTACACATAGAATGCTATTAATCTCTGATAACACCTTCCCTATGTACAACTATCAGTGACTGACAGCTATCTCTGTATACACACTTACACAGAGAATGTTATCACTGATAACATTTCACCCATGTACAACTATCAGTGACTGACAGCTATCTCTGTATACACACTTACACAGAGAATGCTATTAATCTCTGATAACACCTTCCCTATGTACAACTATCAGTGACTGACAGCTATCTCTGTATACACACTTACACAGAGAATGTTATCACTGATAACATTTCACCCATGTACAACTATCAGTGACTGACAGCTATCTATGTATATACACATATACAGAGAATACTATCAACCACTAATAACACCTCCCATGTAAGTTATCAATGGCTGACAGCTATCTATGTATACACACTTACACAGAGAATACTATCAATCACTGATAGCATCTCCCCTGTGTATAACTATCAGTGACTGACAGTTATCTATGTATACACACTAAGGCTTCATTCACATGACTGTATGTGTTTTGCGGACCGCAAATTGCGGATCCGCAGAAACAACAGATGACGTTCCGTATGGCATCCGTTTTTTTTTGCGGATCCATTGTAACAATGCTTATCCTTGTCAGCAAAATGGACAAGAATAGGACATGTTCTATCATTTTTGCGGAACAGAAATACGGACATACGGAAATGGAATGCATGCGGAGTACCTTCCGTTTTTTTTGCGGACCCATTGGAATGAATGGTTCCGCATACGGTCTGCAAAAAAAACGGAATGGACATGGAAACAAAATACGGTTGTGTGAATGAAGACTTACACAGAGAATGCTATCAATCACTGATAACACCTCCCCACAATGTGGGGAAAAAAATCAGAAATAGTAGAGACATAAATGTATACATTATAGGTTTCATGGAATCTTTTCCCACAAAATTATATATGTCAGTCTGCTCAGCTCCTCCTGCTCTATACATACTGCCTACAGATTGCACTGCGTTTTCTGGTGCCAGCTCCTCTTTTTGTGATGGATAGATGTGTCACTACTTGCTAATGAGACAAATTGATTTGTTTATCCCTAATAAGATTATTGCTCACACAGTGGAATGAGTGATATCTTTGTCTGCCTGATGATAATGGCTGGATATTATTATATACAAAATGTCTAGTCATCATCTCATCATAATATTCCCAGGCTCTGACATATACTTTATCAAGGTAACAATTTTCCTGTAGGTGTGGTCTATCCATGGGAAAATTCACAGGAGCAAAATAAGTAGCCAGTATTTTATTGGTGTCAGGAGCTCCATGTAAGGACTGAATCTGTGCATTTTGAATTCCAGTCTAAACAGAGGACAATGATTTGCAATTTGTGTTTACACTAGTGTTCAGCAAAGCGAGCTTAGGATCATAGATCCGAAGTTGCTTCCATCAAAACTTTGTTTGACTGCTGTACGGAGATCTGTCTCTGTACAGCACTCAAATGTATGGGCTCTGGCAAAGTGAAATTCGTTATCACCGAAGTCTCGCGACTTCGGCCATCGATTTTTAAACTTGAAAACCATTTTAAACCTTGATTCCGAAGTCAGCTCCTGTACTGGTTGGTACCTTGGTACTGTAGCCAACTTCGGATTCAAGTTTTTAAATGATTTTCAAGTTTAAAAATCTATGGACAAAGTTATTAAGTCTCGCAAAACTTGAGTGATAACGAAGTTCACCTCGCTGGAGCCCATACATTTGAATGCTGTACCGAGACGGATCTCCCTACAGCATTCAAATGAAGTCTTGACCAAAGTGACTTAGGATCTATGACCCAAATCCCGTCTCGCTTCAACACTAGTTTACACATTTATAGCTAATGCAAACGAACGTGTGCAGCCGGTGCCCATGTTGTGGACCGCAATTTGCGGTCCACAATGCACAGGCACTGACAGTGGGGCTGCCACATTCGGATCATGGACCCATTCACTTGAATGGGATCGAAGATCCGCATCCCACGGTCCATAGTCTGTAGTGCTTCCGTGGTGTTCTGATCCGTGCCTACGTTCAGCATCTCTGGGATTGCAGACCCATTCAAGTGAATGGGTCTGCCATCCATGATGCGGGGTGCACACGGCCGGTGCCCGTGTATTGCGGACCTGCAGTATGAGGGCCATCCACGGCGGGGCAACGGCCGTGTGCATGAGCCCTTACTTTGATGCAGTTTTTGAAGACCAAGACAGGAACAGATGACAAATGGAGTAGACTTGTACAGGAAAGACAGAAATGCCTGATATTTTTGAATCCACTCCTGACTTTACAATTAAAAAATGAAATTTAAAAACCTGAACATGTGAACACTCCATGGGATTTGCTACCATTTTCCATTTGGATTTTGTGAGTGAAAAAAACTGAAGTGTAGATTTTACCAAATCTCATCCAAACACTGCAGAAAAAATCCGTACGGAATCTGCATGGAAATCGTCCTGCGTTGTAGATTTTAAATCCACAGCTTGTCAATTTATGTTGCAATGGATAGGTAGAAATCCATGGCTAATCCACTAGTAAATTATGACAGATTCACAGTAAAATCTACAGTGAGTTTTCTCTTCTCAATTAACGTTTGGTGTGGAAGTACACTTAGGGGAGGGCATTTAGTAAGACAGGTGTTTAACAAAGAGGAGTACAGCTCTTAGCAAATGTGGCACATCAGTGCAGGTCTGTGCTCCAGAACTGAAATGTACACCAACAAGGGAGCTGGTGTAGATTTCAAGTATATTCTATGGCAGTTTCCTTTTGTAGATTATTATAAGAGTGCCAGCCTGCTATGGCCAGCCACAAAACACCTGCTTTCAGGTATAAATAGAAGTTTTCGGCTGGACAAATATCATTGCATGTACTGGTTTTTGGTCCAGCTGACAGCTGGCATTTACACCGGATCAGCTTGTCGCAAATGTGAATGTAGCCTAAGTAAGAATTGTGGAGACCACTGTGCTCTTGGGAACTTTCAGTGCAGCAGAACTATTGTACCCTTCTCCAGATCTGTGCCTCCACAAAATCTTGTGCCTGATCTCTACAGGCAGTTCTTTCCTCCATGGCTTAGTTTATACTCTAATACAGTGCCTTGCGAAAGTATTTGGCCCCCTGGAACTTTTCAACCTTTTGCCACATTTCAGGCTTCAAACAAAAAGATATAACATTTTACATTTTTGGTGAAGAATCAACAACAAGTGGGTCACAACTGTGAAGTGGAACGAAATTTAAACTTTAAATTTAAACTTTTTTTGTAATAATAAAATTGAAAAGTGGGCGTGCAAAATTATTCGGCCCATTTACTTTCAGTTAAGAAAACTCACTTCAGAAGTTTATTGAGGATCTCTGAATGATCCAATGTTGTCCTAAATGACTGATGAAGATAAATAGAATCCACCTGTGTGTAATCAAGTCTCCGTATAAATTCACCTGTTCTGTGATAGTCTCAGGGTTCTGCATCATGAAGACCAAGGAACACACCAGGCAGGTCCGTGATACTGTTGTGGAGAAGTTTAAAGCCGGATTTGGATACCAAAAGATTTCCCAAGCTTTAAACATCCCAAGGAGCACTGTGCAAGCGATCATATTGAAATGGAAGGAGTATCAGACCACTGCAAATCTACCAAGACCCGGCAATCCCTCTAAACTTTCATCTCAAACAAGGAGAAGACTGATCAGAGATGCAGCCAAGAGGCCCATGATCACTCTGGATGAACTGCAGAGATCTACAGCTGAGGTGGGAGAGTCTGTCCATAGGACAACAATCAGTCAAACACTTCACAAATCTGGCCTTTATGGAAGAGTGGCAAGAAGAAAGCCATTTCTCAAAGATATCCATAAAAAGTCTTGTTTACAGTTTGCCACAAGCCACCTGGGAGACACACCAAACATGTGGAAGAAGGTGCTCTGGTCAGATGAACCAAAATCGAACTGTTTGGAAACAATGCAAAACTATATGTTTGGCGTAAAAGCAACACAGCTCATCACCCTGAACACACCATCCCCACTGTCAAACATGGTGGTGGCAGCATCATGGTTTGGGCCTGCTTTTCATCAGCAAGGACAGGGAAGATGGTTAAAATTGATGGGAAGATGGATGGAGCCAAATACAGGACCATTCTGGATGAAAATCTGTTGAAGTCTGCAAAAGACCTGAGACTAGGACGGAGATTTATCTTTCAACAAGACAATGATCCCAAATATAAAGCTAAATCTACAATGGAATGAAATAAACGTATCCAGTTCTTAGAATGGCCAAGTCAAAGTCCAGACCTGAATCCAATTGAGAATATGTGGAAAGAGCTGAAAACTGCTGTTCACAAACGCTCTCCATCCAACCTCAAAGAGCTCAAGCTGTTTTGCAAGGAAGAATGGGCAAGAATTTCAGTCTCTAGATGTGTAAAACTGATAGAGACATACCCTAAGTGACTTGCAGCTGTAATCGCAGCAAAAGGTGGCGCAACAAAGTATTAATGCAAGGGGGCCGAATAATTTTGCACGCCCCACTTTTCAGTTTTATTATTACAAAAAAAGTTTAAATGATTCCAATAAATTTCGTTCCACTTCACAATTGTGACCCACTTAAAAATGTAAAATGTTATATCTTTTTGTTTGAAGCCTGAAATGTGGCAAAAGGTTGAAAAGTTCCAGGGGGCCGAATACTTTCGCAAGTCACTGTATACATTGTGAGACCTTATATAGACAATTCATGTCCAATCAAGTAAATTTACCATAGGTGGACTCGAGTCAAGGTGTAGAAACATCTCAAAGATGATCAAGAAAAATGGGAGGCCCCCTAGCTAAATTTCAAGTGTCATAGCAAAGGGTATGAATATTTATCCATGCCCATGCAAAATTTTTGTTTTTTGTTTATAAGCATTTCTAAGATTTCTTTTCACTTTCTCATTATGGGGTAATGAGTGCAGATTGATGGGGAAAAACTTTTTTATTTTTTTATTTTAGCACAAGGCTGCAACATAACAAAATCTAAAAAAAAAGACTTTCTGAATTCATTGTAGGTGCTGTGTCAATGATCCATGCCACACCCTGTTATCTGTAATCCAGAGGTCTTAAAGAGGATTTGTCACTATAAAATGCAATGAAATACAGAGGCAGAATGTTATAGAGCAGGATAAGCTGTGCAGATTTATGTATAGTTTTTAGAGTTGAGCGAACGTGCTCGTAACAAGCACTGTAGTGCTCGGATCCCCTGCGCTCGCATGGCCGCAGGCATCCGGATCCGTCCTCACCTGACTGTAAGTCAATGGGGGCGGATCCGTTTGGTATGACACACGAGTGTGTCATACCAAACGGATCCGTCCCCACTGACTTGCAGTCGGGTGAGGAGGACAGATCCGGATGACTGTGCAGCGGAGCGCAGCAGAGCGCAGCAGATCCGAGCAGTACAGTGCTTGTTACGAGCACGTTCGCTCAACTCTAATAGTTTTATAGGAAAAGATTCAGTAAAACTTAATTTATACATTTATATTTCTGCTATTTCTGATTTCATTGTTCATGGAGGAGGTGTTATCAGTGACTGATTAGGTTTTCTGTATACACACAGAATACTATCAATCACTTGTAGCACCACCCTGTGTACAACGATCAGTTACTGAAAGCTATCTGGGTATACACACTTACTCAGAGAACACTTTCAATAACTTATAGCACCACGCTGTGTACAACTATCAGTGTCTGACAGCTATGTATGTATACATACTTACACAGAGAATTCTATCAATCACTTATAGCACTACCCTGTGTACAACTATCAGTGACTGACAGCTATCTCTGTATACACACTTACACAGAGAATTCTATCAATCACTTATAGCACTACCATGTGTACAACTATCAGTGACTAACATCTATCTCTGTATACACACTTACACAGAGAATTCTATCAATCACTTATAGCACCAACCTGTGTACAAGTATCAGTGACTGACCGCTATCTGTGTATACACACAGATGAGCTTTATGATCTATTCACATCATTTCCATGAGCCGATGCACAGAGCAGTGAATGATAATCAACCGTTCTTGATCATTACCAGCTTGTTCAGCTGTATTTACACGCAGAAATGCTAGCATTTGTATGGGGATGAACAATAGGTATTACAATCATTCTTCCTCATACAGTTCCATTGTTTGCTGGCTGCCCATCCCTGCTTCCACAGGGCAAAGTGCTGTCGACTTGCTTATATAATAGGAAGTCATACCGTTTTCTAATATATGTACTGTATTTAAAATTTTGCGTACATGCCTTTCCTATTTCAGGTTGTTGACCCCTATATGCAGTAGAATGGTACAGCCCATGTATCAGTCCTTTGTAATGCATCCATGGCCTAACTGAAACATGGCCTCAGTCATGTAACACCCCACACATCATGTCAATTCTGACATCCAGTAAGCAACAGTGTTAAGTGCTGGGTCATACATGCGATAATTAAATAGGACTAGTGTTGGAGTAATGATTTTACTGTGGTTATTACAGGAACTACATCACTGTGTAATTATATGTTGGCCTGTCTCTAGGTGATGTTGTTAATTAAATTTAGTGTTAACAAAAAAGACACAGACATGATGAGGATCTTCTGCAGGTAGTAATGGTGTATATACTGTACACAACAATACACTATTCATCTGTACGATACCTGGGCAGGTCACTGAAAGCCAGGTCACATGATACTTGTGAGGGTCACATGACTGACACCATGTTTATTCCTATCCAGCTCTCTTATGGATTTATTTTACAGGACTAAAGTGGGCCATACTATTTTTTTTTCTTTATAGAGAGGCTACTACATGAATATAATAAAGGTCTGCAAGCAAAATTTTAAAGAGTATATTACAAAATCGTTTAACATCTTATTCACTACATAAATGTGATCATTAAAGCCAGAAGACCCCTTTAAGGTAAGTCATCAAAATGATAACAGTTCAGCTCAAGATGATATTTATACAACGTAAAAAAAAAGATATGTTAAAAATAATTGAACTGTCAGTTTTTCATGGCTGTTTTTTCAGTCTCCTTCAATTTGATAGGGGCTGTCAGGCCGTGAAAACAGACAAAATAGGACATGTTAGAGATACAGTGAAACGGAAGGCTGCAGAGAACAAACCATTGCGGTTTTGTAACCCAGCCCAAGATTAAGTGCAATTATAATTAAAAAAATGCCCATGGTATCCATAGCCTTTAACTGTTTGTGTAGTTTCATGTTTTGCAGTTATAAAAAGATCTATGAAGATGGTTCAGGTCTAACATATAAGGCATATTGGCTGATGTGTGCATTTGTACATGGCACTCATTTTGGTAACTGCAAACCATCCAATGGGGGGAATTTATCATCCCCCATTACACTAGTTGCCTGGCCTAAAAAAGTTGTTGTTACGAACCGGCAGGTGTGAACCCACTGTGCCACACGTCCTACCTCCTCTAAGGGTGTTGTCTAAGTGAACTTCACAATACTCCTGATGGTGGGGATAGACTTTCGCCAGAGAACACCAGGTCACTACCTCTTGAGAAAGATTGGCACACGAGACAGCTGGTCCAGGCGGACCAGGAGGTACCAAAGTTATAGACATTGTCAACAGGCCAAGTCGTAACCAGGAGCAACAGTGTAGGACCAAAGGATGAGGCAGAGGTAAAGTCAAACAAGTAATAGGTCAGGGCAGGTGGCAAAAGTACAGGTCAAGCAGTCCAGGTTGGCAATAGGAGAGTCAAGGCAAGCAGGTAGGGATCAAACAGGTAGTGGAGTCCAAAACCACAAGCAGAGATATCAGCAACCTTTCAAGGACACAAGGACCTTGACACTCAGGCATCTGGGAAGGGGGGTGGCTGAACCACTTATATATGTGCAGGAGGGCTAGGATTGGTCAGCGAGGTCACATGATCTAACCCAAAAAGCACAGGAAGTGATGCATGCCGGCCCTTAAGGAAGTGCTGCAGAGAACAAGCAGCATGCATGCTATGGCCAGGGCTGAAAGGAAACTGTGGAGCGGATCCCAGAACAAACAGTACCTACATGGATAGAGCCCAGGACTGCAGCAGTGAATCGGGAAGCACTGGCAGCAGCGGCAAGTAGGGGAACAGCGGCGCACAGCAGCCGCTGTTACAGTTGTAAACCCCAGATTTTTAAATGCTATTTCTCCTAAATCTAGGTGCAAGTGATGTTTCTGCATTTCCAAAAAGGGGACATGGCACGGGTGGAGTGTAGATACGTTAATCATCATTTCCACCAGTTTCTCTTCCTAAATTAAGCGCATCCACCGTCGGCACAGGGACTGTACATGAGAACAGAATAAATTACATCAGAATGACTTTTTTTCAGGTACATGAATTGTTCCAGTATATAAAAGAATTTCCATATTACTGGTTAAGTATAGTTCTGTTCTTTTCACTGCTGCAGATAATTTACATGATTAAATATTCACGGCCAGAATTTGTTTAATTTTGCATTTACCGTTGATGCCATTGATAACTGCGGTCTTTCTTTGAATAAAGTTTCACATAGTGCCGGAGACCTGTCCCATATAGCTAACACCTGCTCAGCCTGTTTCATTGTATACTGTTTGGCAGTAATTATAATATTAGAGAAGCTAAGATCCCTAAAGACTAAGTTACGGTAATCTAACGCAAATATTTGGCAGCAGATGTCTAAGCAAAAAAGGTTTATTCACAGCAAACATGTTGGGAAATATAATACGTTACAAAAGCTGTACACTACGTTTAGGGCAGGGTCTTTTCACACAGCATCTGCATTCTACATTTACACTGGGAAAGTGTCCAGTACATACAGGCCACCTGCACATGTTGTGGAATACATGCGGTTTTTCTGCACGGATTCCCATGCAGAAAAACCGCAGCGTATTACAGCACCAGCAAAGTGTATGAGATTACACTAATCTATCTACAGTTTGCAAATTTTTTTCAGTGCGGAAATTGACCTGCGGTTTTCAAATTAAATAGCATGTCAATTATCTTTCCAGTTTACCTTTGGATTTCACCCCTTTCAATGGAAGGGTGAGATCTGCATCAAATCTTCACCAAAAACCACAGTTAGAAACTGCAGATTTTTTGTGTGGATATGCTGCAGAAATGTACATATATCCACACAGAAATCCATGCAGATCTTATGTGCATTCACCTGCACTCATGTGTACAGTCATGGCCAAAAGTTTTGAGGATGACACAAATATTATATTTTCACATGATCTGCTGCCCTCAGGTTTTTATGTGTGTTTGTCAGATGTTTTTATCACATACAGAAATATAATTGCAATCATATTATGAGTAACAAAAGCTTATATTGACAGTTAGAATGAGTTAATGCAGCAAGTCAATATTTGCAGTGTTGACCCTTCTTCTTCAGGACCTCTGCAATTCTCCCTGGCATGCTCTCAATCAACTTCTGGACCAAATCCTGACTGATAGCAGTCCATTCTTGCACAATCAATGCTTGCATTTTGTCAGAATTTGTAGGTTTTTGTTTGTCCACCCGTCTCTTGATGATTGACCACAAGTTCTCAATGGGATTAAGATCTGGGGAGTTTCCAGGCCATGGACCCAAAATCTCTATGTTTTGTTCCCTGAGCCATTTAGTTATCACCTTTGCTTTATGGCAAGGTGCTCCATCATGCTGGAAAAGGCATTGTTGATTGCCAAACTGCTCTTGGACGGTTGGGAGAAGTTGCTCTCGGAGGACATTCTGGTACCATTCTTTATTCATGGCTGTGTTTTTAGGCAAGACTGTGAGAGAGCCGATTCCCTTGGCTGAGAAGCAACCCCACACATGAATGGTTTCAGGATGCTTTACAGTTGGCATGAGACAAGACTGGTGGTAGCGCTCACCTCGTCTTCTCCGAATAAGCTGTTTTCCAGAGGTCCCAAACAATCGAAAAGGGGATTCATCATAGAAAATGACTTTACCCCAGTCCTCAGCAGTCCACTCCCTGTACCTTTTGCAGGATATCAGTCTGTCCCTGATGTTTTTTCTGGAGAGAAGTGGCTTCTTTGCTGCCCTCCTTGAGACCAGGCCTTGCTCCAAGAGTCTCCGCCTCACAGTGCGTGCAGATGCACTCACACCTGCCTGCTGCCATTCCTGAGCAAGCTCTGCACAGCTGGTAGCCCGATCCCGCAGCTGAAACACTTTTAAGAGATGGTCCTGGCGCTTGCTGGTCTTTCTTGGGCGCCCTGGAGCCTTTTTGGCAACAATGGAACCTCTCTCCTTGAAGTTCTTGATGATGCGATAGATTGTTGACTGAGGTGCAATCTTTCTAGCTGCGATACTCTTCCCTGTTAGGCCATTTTTGTGCAGTGGAATGATGACTGCACGTGTTTCTTTAGAGATAACCATGGTTAACAGAAGAGAAACAATGATGCCAAACACCAGCCTCCTTTAAAATGTCGAGTGGTGTCATTCTTACTTAATCATGACAGATTGATCTCCAGCCCTGTCCTCATCAACACCCACACCTGTGTTAATGGAGCAATCACTGAAACGATGTTAGCTGGTCCTTTTAAGGCAGGGCTGCAATGATGTTGAAATGTGTTTTGGGGGATAAAGTTCATTTTCTAGGCAAATATTGACTTTGCAAGTAATTGCTGTTAAGCTGATCACTCTTTATAACATTCTGGAGTATATGCAAATTGCCATTATAAAAACTGAAGCAGTAGACTTTGTAAAAATTATATTTGTATCATTCTCAAAACTTTTGGCCATGACTGTAGATGGCCTTATACTGACCTACATTCTGCTCCTGCTCCGTACAGTATTGGAACAAAGTTTTATGCAAATCGACTTTGGATGTTTCATCCCTAGTATCCACTGCTATTCCATACAGATGCATTAAGTTAAAAAAAAAGACCCTAACAAATGTAAAAGCCTGATTAAGGTGCTGTCACACACAGCCTTTTAGTCCAGTTTTTGATGCAGTCTTTGGAGTCAGTGACTGATATAAGTGAGTATACATAGATAGCTATCAGTTACTGATAACACCCCCAAAGCCCCGAGGTGTACTGCTAACAGGAGTGGTCTTAAACTGAATATGTCGCTGAAATTTTAGTTTTTTGCCAGTTAAAACCAGATAGTAACGCATTCCCTTTTTTTTCTAATCTGTTTTTAATTGCGATTGTAGATTTTTTACTCTACTTCCTAAAAACATCTCAAGAATCAGTCCCTTTCTCACTATGGAAACAACAAAAACTCATTGTTGCCCTGATCCATTCTCACCTCCATTAATGTAACTCTCCCCTCTCCCCTCTCCATTCTTAATGCAGCAGCCAGGGTTACTATCTTTCCAACCGCTACTCCGATGCCTCCACTCTGTGCCAGTCATTGCACTGGTTGCCCGTACAGTATAGAATCCAATTTAAACTGCTCGTCCTCATCCACAAAGCTCTCCACAGTGCTACACCCCCCTACATCTCTTCCCTTGTCTCTGTCTACCACCCCACCCATGCTCTCCGTTCAGCCAATGACTTACAACTGACTTCCACAAAAATCCGAATCTCTCTCTCCCGGGTCCAAGATTTCTCCCGAGCTGCACCGGTTCTCTGGAATGTCCTACCCCAAGAAATCAGGCTAAATCACAATATACACAGTTTTAGGTGCTCCCTAAAAACACATCTTAGGTTGGCCTATCACATCCCCTGATCTAACTCTTCTCCATATAGCCCATTTATCATTCCCTGAACCTGATCCTCCACCAAACTCTCCACTGCACCCAGAAGCATTTTATATATTAGCTGCTGACCGGATCATACAGCTCTATATCTGCTCCCATTCTCCCAAGATGGTTGGACCATTGTACAAAACACGCACTTCTACCTTTTGTGTCACCCCTATCTCCTCATAGATTGTAAGCTCTTGCGAGCAGGACCCTCATTCCTCTTGTTGTAATAATGGACTCGTCTGTTGCTATGTTATTGATCACTGTTTGTACATGAACCCCTGGACTGTAAAGCGCTGCAGAATATGTTGGCGTTATATAAAGATTATTATAGCATGATTATGGGGGCAGACATCTTTCTGAGCTGTTCTTAACAGCATTTAGAAAATGGATTTACATCTACCTTAATGGACACAATAGACATGAGGGGACCTCATTGACTTCTGTGGGAGAGTTTTCTAGGTATACTCTGTCACCTGTGCAGAGGTTTGGGGTGGGGGGGGGGGGGGGGTAGAAAAGCTTTGACAATCACCTATTGTGAATGGTGGATCCTGTGTTATCTGTATATAGAGGTGCTTTCTATCATCCTTATGCTGCCTGTAAGGGCTGTTTGCAGTCCGGAAATCACGCTCCGTGTGTGAGCGTGAACCTCTGTTCGGGACACTGCTCATCTTGAAGGAGCGCATGGCACTATACTGATTTATAATGTTATGTACAGTACAGACCAAAAGTTTGGACACACCTTCTCATTCAAAGAGTTTTCTGTATTTTCATGACTATGAAAATTGTAGATTCACACTGAAGGCATCAAAACTATGAATTAACACATGTAGAATTATATACTTAACAAAAAAGTGTGAAACAACTGAAAATATGTCTTATATTCTAGGTTCTTCAAAGTAGCCACCTTTTGCTTTCATTACTGCTTTGCACACTCTTGGCATTCTCTTGATGAGCTTCAAAAGGTAGTCACCTGAAATGGTATTCCAACAGTCTTGAAGGAGTTCCCAGAGATGCTTAGAACTTGTTGGCCCTTTTGCCTTCACTCTGCGGTCCAGCTCACCCCAAACCATCTCGATTGGGTTCAGGTCTGGTGACTGTGGAGGCCAGGTCATCTGGCGTAGCACCCCATCACTCTCCTTCTTGGTCAAATAGCCCTTACACAGCCTGCAGGTGTGTTTGGGGTCATTGTCCTGTTGATAAATAAATGATAACTAAACGCAAACCGGATGGAATAGCATGCCACTGCAAGATGCTATGGTAGCCATGCTGGTTCAGTATGCCTTCAATTTTGAATAAATCCCCAACAGTGTCACCAGCAAATCACACCCACACCATCACACCTCCTCCTCCATGCTTCACGGTGGGAACCAGGCATGCAGGCATGTAGAGTCCATCCGTTCACCTCTTCAGCGTCGCACAAAGACACGGTGGTTGGAACCAAAGATCTCAAATTTGGACTCATCAGACCAAAACACAGATTTCCACTGGTCTAATGTCCATTCCTTGTGTTCTTTAGCCCAAACAAGTCTCTTCTGCTTGTTGCCTGTCCTTAGCAGTGGTTTCCTAGCAGCTATTTTACCATGAAGGCCTGCTGCACATAGTCTCCTCTTAACAGTTGTTGTAGAGATGTGTCTGCTGCTAGAACTCTGTGTGGCATTGATCTGGTTTCTAATCTGAGCTGCTGTTAACCTGCGATTTTTGAGGCTGGTGACTCGGATGAACTTATCCTCCGCAGTAGAGGTGACTCTTGGTCTTCCTTTCCTGGGGCGGTCCTCATGTGAGCCAGTTTCTTTGTAGCGCTTGATGGGTTTTGCGACTGCACTTGGGGACACTTTCAAAGTTTTCCCAATTTTTCGGACTGACTGACCTTTATTTCTTAAAGTAATGATGGCCACTCGTTTTTCTTTACTTGACTGCTTTTTTCTTGCGATAATACACATTCTAACAGTCTATTCAGTAGGACTATCAGCTGTGTATCCACCTGACTTCTGCCCAACACAACTCATGGTCCCAACCCATTTATAAGGCAAGAAATCCCACTTATTAAACCTGACAGGGCACATCTGTGAAGTGAAAACCATTTCAGGTGACTACCTCTTGAAGCTCATAAAGAGAATGCCAAGAGTGTGCAAAGCAGTAATCAAAGCAAAAGGTGGCTACTTTGAAGAACCTAGAATATAAGACATATTTACAGTTGTTTCACACTTTTTTGTTAAGTATATAATTCCACATGTGTTAATTCATAGTTTTGATGCCTTCAGTGTGAATCTACAATTTTCATAGTCATGAAAATACAGAAAACTCTTTGAATGAGAAGGTGTGTCCAAACTTTTGGTCTGTACTGTACCTCTGCATGATACTAAGGCCCTTTTCACATGTCAGTGTTCAGTCAGTGATTTCCATCACAGATGGGGAACCAAAACCAGGTACGGATCTAAACAGTGAACATAGGCAGATTTTATATTATACCTTATCTCTGTGTAGCCTTCTTTCCTGGTTTTGGCTCATAATCACTGATGGAAATCACTGACTGCTACAGAATCATAGTGATAGCTTTATGTCAGTATGATCCTGTAGCAGTAAGGCCACACAGAGGCACATAGCATTACAAATCAGTATAATGTAGCGCCCTTCTGAAAGAGGAGCAGTGTCCAGAATGGAGGATCATGCTCACACAAGGAGTGCAATTTCTGAACTGCTCACACTCATGTTAAAGAGCCATAGTAAGCAGTAAAGCGATCTACATAGATCAAGAAGTGGCACCTATAATTAAGCTTAGGCTAACTTCACATCACCGTTTCATTTTCTGCTCTTCTGATCCGTCAGAACAGGAAGAAAAAATGGATCCTTTATTTTGATCATCCGTTATGCATCTGTTTTAGCCATTTCAGTTATTTTAGTCAGGAGGAAAAGTCCTCCAAGAAGGAGGAAAATAACAGATCTCAAAAAGGAATGGCTAAAACAGCTGCAAAATGAGCATAATGGTCAAAATAAAGGATTCCACTTTCCATTTTGTTACAGTTTACAAGCCCAAATAAGTAGAATAAAGACTGAACATAGACCTTGCTTTACCAATAACTGCCCATGTGTAGGTTTTCTCCAGGTACTCCGGTTTCCTCCCACACTCCAAAGATATAGTGACAGGGAACTTATATTGTGAGCCCCATTGGGGACAGCTTGATGCTAATAAGGGATGAGCGAAGCGAGCTTCGGATCCTACAACAAAGTTGTTTCTTTGGATTAATGTTGTTCGGAGATCCGTCTTTATAGAGCATTAATGCCCCTTTCACACGAGCGGGAGACTCGCAAGTCTCCCGCAACGCATCTGCAGGGCTGGACTCGGCACTGACAGGGATCGCAGAGCATTATATGCGATCCCAGTCATTGCCGAGTCCAGCCCTGTAGATGCGTTGCGGGAGACTTGCGAGTCTCCCGCTCGTGTGAAAGGGGCATAAAATGTACGGCCTCCGACAAGGTTATGTCAGTTATTTGCAAAGTCTCGCAAGACGTTGGTGAATAACTTTGATATTTAGACTGGAAAACCATTTTAAAACTTGGATCTGAACTTGGCTTAACAGCATTAATCCAAAGTTTTGAGCAAAGTGACTAGGGTCAGAAGATCGCTTCACTCATCCCTAATGCTAATGTCTGAATAGGTCAGTGTTATATATATATATATATAGTATAATAAATCAGTGCTACAGTAACTATAGTTACAATTTACACCTGCAATACAGAATCTGAACATTTCTATTGTGTAGACCATGACAATGAGCATTCCAATCTACTTTTCCAATGCCAGACACCTTCTGCCAGCTTGCATTTTATTTTTCAGTAGAACGTTACTTCATGGCCTTTCGTGCTTTGCTGGGACATGCCAGCATCTCACTTCAAAGCTTTTGCCATTTAAATCCAGGAAGTTATTTCTTTGAGCTGGCTCCAGCTGAATGACTGAACAGGGAGACATGGACTATTATTAGTCAGTGAACCCTTAACCCCCCTCTCAGTTGCCATATGGGTCTCACAACATTGTGAAAAAGAATCACTTCACACGTCATAGTCCATGAGCCGGCTGCTTTACTGCACTGTAAACAGAAGAACTCCGCAAATGTGCATTTATACAAGCCATAATGGTCAGAAGACAGGGAGGCCTCCAAAAAAAATCTAGTGCAAGTGCTGAAGAGGTTTGCACCGTTGCATTACACAGTAGTCACTTCACCCTGCTCTGGGTGTGCAGAGCTTATTTATCACGTGTCACACTAGGAAACTGGCGTTTCCATTTAATGGCGACAATACTGGAAGGACTGAAAGTAACGTTAAAAGTAGCACTTCCACAAAATCTTTCATTCCCTGACCTGTTAGAAAGGTACAAGATGTAATCTGTTGTGAAGGTAATCTTTACCAGTGAATGTATTTGTGAGTTATCCCCTCCTTTCTGATCCTCAGCTGTGTTATGGGACTAGCCTCCAACCCTCCCAATGAGGTCTTGTGCCCATATTGCAGCCCGCAATACATGGGCACCAGATGAATGGGTCCACAATCCAGGAGATACATCTTGGAGGTGTGTTTAGGGTCTTTATGCTAGAATACTGCTGTGTGGCCCAGTTTCCAGTGTAATAGTACATGGGGTCATTAATAGTTCCCTCGATGAACTGTAGCTCCCCCACAGCCGGCAGCACCCACCATGCTTGACTGTAGGAAAGACACACTTGTCTTAGTACTCCTCACCTGGTTGCCACCACACATGCTTGACACCATCTGAAGCAAGTAAGTTTATCTTGGTCTCATCAGACCACAGGACAAGGTTCCAGTATTCCATGTCCTTGTTCTGATAGCCTGCAAACAGTTTGCTGAAGACTTTCTTATGCATCATCTTTAGAAGAGGCTTCCTTCTGAGACAACAGCCATGCAGACCAATTTGATGCAGTGTATGGTCTGAGTGCTACATCTGTTTTGAAAAGACAACCTCTGGATAGGACACTGAGCACGTGCACTCAACTTCTTTGGTCGACCATGAAGAGGCGTGTTCTTGATCTGTCTAGGTGGTAAGCGCTTAACTGTTAACCTGACATACCAAGTGCAGGGGTAGGCAAACTGTTAGGGTCCATAGACATCCAGAAGTGTTTGCGGTATGCAAGTCACAGATACCAGCCGTGTGCTCTCCACATTTTGCAGACAGTACATGGCCGGCCCTGTGACAGAAATGCCAATTCTTGCCCACGATTGCAGACAAGCTCACTTTTTTTGCAGGGCGACAGAACGGAACAACGGATGTGGACAGCACGCGAAACAGATGCAGACCCAGAACTATGGATGCTTAGTGTCATCCTATAGAGTTCTTCTAAGCATCCATTAACATTCAGATTTCATTTTCTATACTGTTGGAAGAACTGGAAATAGAATGTGCCAGATCCATCCTCTGACAAACTCCATTGCCTTGTACTGGGGTCCAATGGATTCAGCCACAGGCTCCAAAATCCCGACGAAAGCTCTGACTGGAAGTGTGGACAGCATTATAACAGGGACATGATTGCTTTAGCAACATCTAATGAAAGGACGTTTGTACATTTCCAGCCATACCAGAGGCCTGTAGTAGATCAGGTTTCCTCATTGTGCTCTGTGGTATTACTCATGAACAATAGAAAGCGGACTGTCATTATGACCAGAAACCAGATATCCAGTTTACAAGGTATGTATAGGAATACTTCCTGCACTGTACCATATCACATACAGCATGGTTACACTATACTGGCACTTAAGATATTTTAGGAGCACTGCTTTTTTAGTTGGTGCACAAGTCTTAAGTCTTGTTTTCTGGAATTCGTCACATGTAACATTTTGAACTCTGTCCCTGAACTCTTTACAGTGGTATTCCTTCCAGAATACAAACCCTCGGTAGTTTTATCCTACAATTTATTACCTCTAATGTTTTCCACTTTGTGTGCCAACCTACATAATGTACGACCACAGGATAATAGGAGAGAGTCTGGTGCAAGCCACTACAGTATAATACACAGTAAGAAATGAACGCCGCTTTCTGAAAATACTAGGTTTTATTCACACCCCAGTGGTAAACAGTAACCTTGTTATGTTGACCATCAGATTGCTTTGTAGATCACAGTCACATAAAATACAAAAATCCATAGCATAACAAGCAGATATGATCAATGGACATGTGTCGATTGCAAGGATAAGTTATTGGATGTACCATTTCCAAGGTAATAACTGTAATTCTAGAACAAAGTCATGAAGGCACAGCTATTGCAAGCTACTTACACCTGTTTGAACTACTGGGCTGAGAAAAGACTTTGGTTCCTTAGGAGTTTGAGCTAAAGAGACTGACGGCAGCTGTGATGTATCAGAACTGCTGAGATGTACATGGCAAAGACTTCACAAGAACCAAGACTATGAAGCAGTGAAGAACATGCTTTAAAGGGATTTCTGCATCCTATTACATACCTGGCAGGAAAGTACACTTAATACTAAGTCCAAAGATCTTACCATTTAAACAGATTTTTAGAGGTTTAAATTTTATATATTTTTTTAACAAAAATTGTTTACTTTATTCTACCAAGATACAAAACATAAGGCTGTAAGTAACTAAGAGTTTAACTTATTACAGTGCAGGTAATCCTCAAGGCCACGTACACACCGCTTCATTGCTGCTTGCACTCAGCTGGGTTTTGATCTTTCTGTAAAGAGAAAGCATATGTATAATCTCAATATCACCATAGGGGGGGGTCAAACGTGTCTAAATATACCAAAGTGAGCACCTCTGAACAAAATAGGAATCTGTCACGCCACATCTTACATCTGGGCCCAGAGGAATTTCACAGATTAGCACTGGATGAAACTCCCTGCATACGTCAACATTTATCAAGGAGCAAATGTCAAAACTTAAAACATTTGAAGGAAACTAGTCCACTTGAAAGACCCAGCAGTACACTACCCAGATATATTGCCCTGCGGGTCAAGTCAAAGGGTCGTATTATCAGTGTGTCATATGGGTTGATCAACAATTCAATTTCTCTGCAAGATCTAAAAATTTAATAGAACCTAAAGAAAAAACAAAACACTTATCTACCTAGTAACCAGTTTATAGCAGATTTCGTGCCCTCTCAGAACATCCACCTACCGAGAAGCCACTTCTAGTGCACTGACCCCTACTGATTAGTGCTTGGCTATTTTGGGGGGTCTTGTAGGTGCGAGTGGGCAGAGCAGCATACGCATGGACAGTTCTCCTTTAACTGTAGTGTGTGATGGTGGTCATTGGTGGATAAGAACCGGTCTCAGATTTGGGACATTTAGGGCAAGGCCTTTAAGCAGTGTGATCACTAGTTGTGCCCCCTGCTGTTCTATTGAGTTGTCTACAAGAAATGTGTTACAGGAACTTTGTGAGCTACACAAATATGTATGTTACTTGTCTCACTTCTCTAAGGCATTTAGAGGCATAGGCCCAACTAAGATAAAACACAGGATGTTCTACTCAAAGCCTGTCTTGTGACAGATTCTCTTCACACATGAAAGTTTCCTTCCGTGTAGACTTCAGATATGAAGTCAGATTTAAAACCAGGCTGGTCAACTGCATATGACGAGACAATTCTGTAGAATCACATTTAACAAAGCTCTTGAAAAGTAATTCTCCAAGGCTGGGCTCACCTCGGCGTTGTGTACTCCGGCACAGTAATCCAGTGTACATGCCGGCTTTCAGCTGGACAAAATCTTTACATGCAACATTTTCTGTCCAACATGACTGAAAGCTGCCGGATTCCCACCTTACAATGCTATGCTGGATACGGTGACCTCCAGCAGTTGTGAACCCAGCCTAACCGATGAGCCTCACTGGTTAAGTTGTTGGCAAGGTGTAGCAGAAGACATACTGCTGAAGGACCTTGCACACATGGCTTTTTTTTTAATACATTGACTACATGAACATTAAACCAGACCACACAAAACCTACCCACCATTTATTACAGTTAACCAGCACAGGTTTTAAATCGGCTTCTAGTATGAAGATGAGCAGTGCACCAGGTATTAGTGTCCAGGGGAACCAAAACCTCACCATTAGTGTATTAAAATACTCAATGCATTACATACCCAGGGTATGAATTCTACTGGCACCATTTAAACCTAGTGAGGAAAATGTCAAGGGTAGACACAGAAGTGGAAGGCATTTTTCACTGAACTCAGGCTTATGTCAGTGGAAACAAACGCATGCTATAAGGACGTACACTGAGCAAATTCCAACTATTGAGACAGGACTAATCACTCACCTTCGGTTCATAATCTGGATCATTTTCTTCATCTGCTTCCTCTTCTCCCTCCTGTAAAAACATTAGTTGCAATTAATAGTCAGTTTTTTCAATTAAAAAAAAATAATAAATATAGGATATGGGGGAGCAGCCACTGTTAGGGGCCATTCAAAAGGTATTTTTGGCCACTGAATTTGTGCGACAGCCATAGTCCCATTCAACAAATAGAGTTAGACCTGAAGATTACAGAGCAGAGGTCTGAAGTAGTGGCTGTGCCAAGCAGGGACATGTCCCTTTTAGGCACAGCTTTAATCCGCCCCTCCACAATCTTAGTGCTGCATCCCACTAAAATGAAATGAAGGAGGGGGACACAGCAGAAAGCGCTGTCTAACTTAGCTCATTACTGTCACTGCAAGAAGTAACAGAAGAAAACGTGGCCATGGCAAAGCATTCAAATCTTTACCTCATCATCTGCTTCTTCACCCTCTTCATCGTACTATAAAATAAAAAGCCTCAGTCAGTAAAATTGTTGCGTTATGAAAATGTAATGGGAATGAAGAGTAAAGAACTTACATCGTCGTCATCATCTTCAATAGCTTCACCAGTGAAGTAAAGAACAGATCGGGGAATTATACGCTCACGCAGAAAGTGTCCTATTTCAAAGTCGGCAGTAAGTATTGCTTCTGCATCATCATCCTAGAGACAACATGGCAGGTTGTTATTTATGACTATAAATTATCCTTAAGCCCTCTAACCACTGTTCACGGTGATGAATTAGAGAACACTGCAGAAAGCCATCAGACTATACATAGCAGTATTCACAATATACCACGCTATTAAGAAACTGATTTAGCAATATCACCATTTCTCAACCATTGTGCCATTTTAAGTGACTTCAGAGGGCCGGTGGTACCCTGTCTGCTTCTAAATAGTCAGTACACTGCAGACTTATATGGATTACGTGCTCAGTGTCAGAAGGCTACTCCATCCCCACATACCTCACCATAGATCAGCAGCAATCAGAAGGTGGGAGGAGAGAGAGAACACGATGATGCGGAAGTGCAGGCGAGACTGGGGCTGCAGACAATATACTGACTGTACACTGTGCTGTACTTCATCCATATACACTGTACAGCACTGTATATGGAGTGCAGGGTAAGGGTATACAGGTATATTGAGTTACAGCCGTTATGCCACAACTAAATGCTGACTATCTACATTGTGCTTAACCCATATACCTGTATATACTGACCGAGAACCCTGTACCAGTGTCTATGGCAGTGTGTGAGTGAAAGCCCTGCTCACTCCTTGGCCCTCATTACATTGTGTGGGACCACAATGAGGCATTACTATAATGTAAGGGGGCAACACAGACACTGTATAAGACCCATACAGTATAATGTCTCCTTGGGGTCTTTATAGGACAGCAGATAGAGTGGATGGGCATTTACTGTGATACATCTCAATATGTTACATTTCTTATCATGGGAATATATTTTTGATATTGCCCGCCCTTTAACAACTGAGCACACATCTATCCTATCTGGCAGGGAAGCTCCAGGAACATTATTCTGAATGCCTCTAGGATGTTCAAGCTGTACCATAAGAGGGCCTGGAAATCCTTTAGAAACCTTCCAGACATACCTGAAAGCTCAGTTATAATATGGGCAGATTCTCTGAAGGATTTAGAGCTGCAGTCATGAGAACAAATGCTCAAAACACCAGTTTATGAAAAGCATCATACTGGATGTTACAGGTACAAATATTCAAGACTGGTTGAGAGCTGCTGACCGCCATCTGACTGAAAATACTTCTAAAACTCCCAAACAAGGCATGGGTGACCCACTTCTATTCTGCTTGCAGGGTACACAGAACAAAGGATTTACATAATCTCTGCATGCCCATTTGGTGAACTCCCACTGACATGCAGTGTAGGTGGGCACATTGCTTTGCAGTACTGTATTTTGCATACTTTTCAGCATAGAGTCCAAATTAACATCTACAGCTTAGGCTACTTTCACACTGGCGTTACTGCTGGATCCAGCAGGGCTCAGCAAAAACGCTTCTGTTACTGATAATACAATGTCTGCATCCGTTATGAACTGGTCCAGTTGTATTATCTGTAACAGCCAAGACGGATCAGTCATGAACTCCACTGAAAGTCAATGGGGGATGGATCCGTTTTCTGTTGTGTCTGAGAAAACGAATCCATGACAGATCCATGCATGGGGGGCCATGACAGATCAGTTTTCCTCCACATCCCAGGACGGAAAGCAAACCGCAGCATGTTGCACTCTGGTATGAGAACGGAATGAATTCTGGTGCACTCCTTTCTGTCCCTATTGACAATGAATGGGTGAAAGTAACCTTATCTATATCATGGGCTAATTAGAATTACTGTTCACAGCATCATGACTTACCAATTCTCCATTTTCCGGTACTAAGGGATGAAGAAAAAAAAAGGAAAAAAAAAAAAAATTAATCAAATTAGAAATAGTCATTTCATTTTTAGGAAAACAGTGGGGAAATTTACAAATCAGAACACCAGAATGCTTGTACTAAAGGAAAAAACCTGCCATACATGCTTTAAGTGTTCTAGACGCTCAGACCAGTCTAGCAAGGGTGCCTGGCTTTGCAGATAAATGTACCACCTTATGGCCAAGAAAAACAACACCCCCCCCCCCCAAACTTGACACCAAGTAACCCAAGATAAGGTGGTATAATGTTAGAGTGGACAGTGAGCCAGCTTCAGCCTAAGCCTACACAATCTTTACACAGAAGGGCAGCACCTCTCCATGGATTGCGTCCAGGACTGCAGTTCAGTAGGTGACTGCGGACTCAAATCCATGGAGGTGTGGGTGCTGCTCTGAAAAGTAACCAAGTGCTTCACATGTGCCACCGATAACATTGAACCCAAAACTACTAGCAGATTCAAACATGGAACCTCATTTATACATCCACTCCCAACACTGGCTTCAAACACTGCATACTCGGCAATAGTGCAAATCTTACATTTATGGTCCTTTCAATGACTTCAACAAGTGTATTGAAAATATTGGAATAAACGGAGTTACGGTTAAAAT
Organism: Rhinella marina; assembly: GCA_900303285.1. Taxonomy (NCBI): domain Eukaryota; kingdom Metazoa; phylum Chordata; class Amphibia; order Anura; family Bufonidae; genus Rhinella; species Rhinella marina. The sequence goes on along the minus strand of ONZH01025314.1, from coordinate 30,049 downwards.
GCACTGCTGTTTAACAGTCTAGCCCTTAAACATACATGCTCAACCAGTGGGCAGACACCGATTCCCCCCACCCTCATTTACATCAGGAAAGACTTGATGGCTTGACAACCTGAAAGGTGGTGGTTGCTTTTCCAAATGCCATTTTGATGTGCTTTGTGAAACTGAAAAGCCTGTAAAGTGAGCAGAGCAGTCTGAGCCTGAAGTCCTTATATTAAAAAGGGTTTATCTTGCTTCAGAAAATACCATGTAAAAAAAAGTTTAGACACTTACTAATGTATTATCCATATTGCCTCCTTTGCTGGCTGGATTCATTTTTCCATCACATTATACACTGCTCATATCCAGAGGACACAGCCACCCTGCAATCCAGCAGCAGCGGCCATGCTGGACACTATAGGAAAAAGTGCCAGCCTCTGGTGACTGGGATTGCAGGAGTGCACAAAGGCACACGTGTGCAGCAGCTGCCGGCTATCCGGTGTCTGCACTGCAACAGTGGCCATAACCCCTGGAAGAGAGCTGCGGATAATGCTATGGAGGCAATACGGACAATCACAATACATTGTCTTATTAACTTTGTCTACATGATAAATGCCATTTGCTGAAGCGAGAAGACTCCTTTAACAGTTTCAAGCAACTTTTCAGAAAAAGGCCAAGACTACGCATGTGACAATCATGTCACACCAGTGTCACAGCTTTGTTTATAAAAATAGTCAATGGTGTCGCATTGCAACATGTGGAGACACAGTCCAAGCTGGATTTCTGTGTGACCGTCACAAGGCAGTATGTCACATATTGCAGTGCAACACCACTGACTAAAAAAAAAAAAAAAAAAAAAAATATGTTAGTGTAGTTTTAAAAGTTGTCACCATGTGGCCCTAGCCTAGTCTGTGCTTACACAAGGAACACCATGTGGAAATCACTGTGCATTAGCCCTTCTCCCCCTTCAACACTGTAGTCAGATTACTATAGCCAGCACTGACTGAAGACCAATTGAGCAGTGAAGAGAGTTGTGAAAAGGAGGGGAGCAGGAGAGGAGTCCGATATGAGAAAACCTCTCTGATCAAATTACAAAGTTTACACTCACCTGTAGTATTCATTTACTAAATTGAAACTACAGTTTTATTTTACTGTACATTTTTCTTGAACAGTAACTTGGCGAATCAGTGTACAGTGCGAAGAGCAGAATTACCAAATATCCAAGTCCTCTTACCTTCAGGAGGAGTGAAGAAATTGAAGAATGAGTCATTTGGAACAGTTTTTGTGACAGTCCTTACTGTACCACGGCCCTTATGTTTTTGTTTCTTCTTAATGGTTTTTAAAGTAACATTTTTGCCCTTTTTCCAGTCAATCTGGCACCTGTGTTAAAAAAGTTACATGTTTAAAAAAAAAAAAACAAAAAAAACCTGAATTAAAGGGTTATTCTCATCTTGTACAATGGGGGCATATCGCTAGGATATGCCCCCATTGTCTTATAGGTGCGGGTCCCAGAACGGAGCCCCCAAAGTGAATGAGAGCGCACTGCCGTGCGCTCCATTCATTTCTATGGGGCTGCCGAAAATAGCCGAGCGCTGGCTCGGCTACTTCCGTCGGCTCCATAGAAATGAATGGGAGCGCACCGCACATGCACGGCCCGGCTCCCATTCATTTCTATGAGCGGCGTGGGGAGCTGCGCCTGGTGGTGGCCGGACCCCCGGAAACCTGGGGTCCTCCAGGCGCAGCGCTCCCCGCTCCGTTCTGGATATAGGTGCGGGTCCCAGCGGTGGGACCCGCACCTATAAGACAATGGGGGCATATCCTAGCGATATGCCCCCATTGTCCAAGAAGAGAATACCCCTTTAATGACATAACTGGTACAGTGATAAGATTCTCAGTTAAATTCGAGGCTCATCGGGATGCTTCGTTATGTGGGAGTCTTAAAGAAGAACTCCTGCAAAAATGTTTATTCTTTGACCTGTTAGGCTACTTCCACACTAGCGTTAGTACGGATCCGGCGGGTCCCTTCACCCGCCGGATCCGTACTGAGTAATACAACCTTGTGGATCCGTAATTCCGGATCCGGTTGTGTTAGCGTTTAAACGGATCCGGAATAACCTCTATTGAAAGTCAATGGAGGACGGATCCGTTTACAAGTGTGTCCACACCAAACGGATCCGTCCCCATTGACTTGCATTGGAGGTCATTCCGGATCCGTTTAGGTGCGGATAACTAGTACGGAGAGCAAACCGCAACATGTTGCGGTTTGCTCTCCGGTCTGAAGACTGAACGGAATGCTTTCAGGAGCATTCCGTTGTCTTCAGTTCAGTTTTGTCCCCATTGACAATGAATGGGGACAAAACGGAAGCGTTTTATTCCGGTATTGAGCCCCTATGACGGAGCTCAATACCGGAATTCCATAACGCTAGTGTGAAAGTAGCCTTAGAAAGGTGCATGATATAATCTAAAGTGAAGGTCATTTTCTTATCAGGGACTCTAATTGAGAGTTATCCCCTCTCTTCTAATTGTAGCTGGGTCATGTGACCAACTCCCTGACCTCCAACTGACCCAGGACAGCAAGCCAGTCACTTCTCTATTCATTCCTATGAGACTGAAAGTGAGGCTCCCATAAGAATGCATAGAAAATTAGACTTCCTGTCCACACAAGGTGCTGTACGAGTTGGCGGGTCTAATTGCTGGTCACATGACACAGATAAGAAACTTAAGGATGATATAACTAAAAAATTCAGCTACTGGTAAGAAAATGACATTCACTACAGATTACATCATGTACATTTCTAGCAGGACATGGAATAAGTTTTTTTGCGGGAGTTCTTCTTTAAAGTATGCAGTGTTCACTCTACAATCCAGCTGCATCTAGTTATCATGCTTTCTGCAACAAAAACCCAAATTTATCGGAAAGGATACAGAATTTTAAGACAGACCTAGAAATTCTACATGCACTGCAGATGGCCAGGGAGCCTTCCCACAGATACACTGCATAAAGTTATTCCTGTTAACACTATACATAGCATTTAGGAAAATTATCGTTGAGTCCAGTCAAAAAAAAAAAAAAGTTACTACATCCTCAGGCCATTACCATGACCAATCATTCATGCATTAGCACAAATAAAAAGGTAGCAATAGACTCAGTCTTGTGTCTCCATTTTGGAACTAACCAATATAAACAGTTAGCATTTCCGTCCTCCCACAGCAGAGACGCTTCATCCACTCAGTTTCCTAACCGGATTTTTTTTTAAGGATGATTAGTAATTTTTATTGATACCACTTTGGGACATGTGCATGAATTTAATCATTATTCAATCTTTGGGGTAGGTTAAGTGATGAGAAAACAATCAACCATTTAGATCCCCCCATTACAGTGTTCACTACACAGGATAAATAGGTTTATATTTATTGTACAGGCATTTAGGGATGTTGCAATCCCCAATATCTTTATGGCTTATTTTAATAAGGGAGCGATTTAAACTTTTTTTTGTTTTAAAAACTCTGCACTCAAGTCCCTTTGGGGGCCCTGAACATGCAACCAACCTTGTCCTATAGACCAATGTATTACTACTATTGCAGCCTATGGGACATTCAATATGTTCCTATGGAAACCTGCTACAGGCAGAGCTCCAATGGAACCAAAGTGGTAACCTTAGACTAAGAGCAACCACAGGTAAAGCGCTCCCTCAACTGCCATGGAGTTGTTCAGGCACCAGTTACAGCCTCGGATGCAGTGGTCACAATTCACCATCATCACTGGGGAAGATACCGCTGTATCTCATTCTAGTACTAATGAGAGTCAGTAGTGAAACTTTCTGGTCACAAGTCAAACACTACGGTAGAAAACAAGCCAAAAGACACTTACCCTGTACAGCCCATTATTTCTGGTCCATCAAAAGAAAATGGATCAGCCTCATCAGGTTCTGATCTCATTTTGTATGTTTTTGTCAAAACTTCATTTGTGAAAAACTCATTTGGCTCGAAGTGGAATTCTAATGTGAAACTCTAGGGGGGGGGGGGGCAAAAAAAAAAAAAAAAAAAAAAAGAAAGGTGAGGTCATACTCAAAACAATTAAAAAGGCATATCCTAGTGAAACAATTATATATGGAACACAGCTTTGAATATGCTTACAGGGCAGGGGTCAGCAACCTTCAGCACTCCAGCTCCAACTAAGCATGCTGCAGATATTAAGCCTGAAGCATGCCCATAGAAGCCGTGTGTTGATAGAGTTCTAACCATCACATTTAGGAAAACCCGTTTATGTAATAAGAGGCTGGGATAACTGACCGCACTCCTATAGGCAAGAGCCAAAAACGTATTCTTAAAGTGGTTCTTTACATTTTGCTTACTGATTTGGTCAACAGCATCTGATAGTCAGGGGTCCCAGAAGTATTGTCACATGGCCGGGGCGCCACTGCCTTCTCAAACAGCCGATTGACAGGGGTCACAGGTGTCAGACCGCTGGTCAGGTATCCAAAGAAAAATGTGAAGAACCCCTTTAAGTAACAAGTTTCCCCCAAAAAATTAAAAAGTCTTACCATTGGTTGACCAGCATCTGAAAATTTTACTTTAATATCTTTTAAGTGCTTCAGGATTGGTTCATCATGCTCCTTCAATTGGGACAAGATTGAAAGAATTAAGACCATAAACTAGATCTGAAGCCTTTACATTAAGAGTTACATTTAACAAGCATACCTGAACCATGTCACTAAGGAGATCGACATTTTTAAATACAGTTAACCAAAATTCTGGAATTCCTTTAGGGTCCTCCTTCTCTTCATCTTTCTTTTCATCTTCAACCTTCGCCTTCTCTTTCATATCCTCCTAGGGCAAACAACATATCATAAAACAACCAAACGGGACTACACTCCCAAGTATGATCTTCTCAATATGCGTTTGCTGCCCTGTTGAGTACTTTGTAATAACCTCCTTCACACCTGGACAACTAGGTCCAAGGTATGGGATGAGTGTATAAAGCTGGCGCTCAAGTTAGGCCTGCTCCATGTGTGGTAGGTGCCAGCTGAGTTACAGCCTACACCTGCTCAGTGAGCATTTTACTCAGATGCCATGGTCAATAGCAATTGTAGCACCTAAGTTTGGTCATAGGCACGGGGCATCCTGTGACGGCACATGCTGTTTTAATGGCCATCTGTCAATGAAAAAAAAATGTAGTGCGACCCCTATACCTGGCGCTGGATCTGCCAGAGTTATGAAGAGGCGCCAGCCTCCACATAACTTCAGCAGATCCACCTCCATCTCTAAATTTAAGACAGCTTCCGAGCGGTCTTACATTTAGACCTTTAATCACTCCTAAAACAGGCGCAGAAAACAGTAGATCTGGCATGCATAAATTACAAGCCATTCCCCATTTACTTTTATATCAATCCACTCAGCTCCTGCTCAATTACATGCAGCCTGTAGCTTGCACTGCATTTCAGGGTGACCAGTTCTCTAATGGATCAGTAACTAAAAGAACAAAGTAATTCTGGCTCCATCTCAGATACTGCAGCGGTGACCCTCCTCATCCAGTCTGATGCTTTTAGCTTATTAGCCAGACACCCCTGTCAAGTATAACATCAGGGCTGTGGAGTCTGAGTCGGTGTCCATGTTGGTGGAGTCGGTAGAAAATGGACCAACTCCGACAATATATAATAAATTGGTACATTTAATTCAATGCAGTATGTGCTGAATATATTTTGATAAGAATTCGGGAAAATTAAGAAATGTCCTATAAATGTGTTCCATTCCTGATCTAAGGTTTTATTTGAAATGACTGTGCTGCCCTTTATGTAGATGCTCAGTAGTGAAACTCCTCTCCTACAGATCAGAGGAAGAAGGCACTGGGAAGGAATGGCTGTACTCATCTCAGAGCTACTAGAGAAAACAGGATTAAAGGGGTTTTCTCACTAGTTACAAAGATTAGCTTTCATCATAAAGGGACAGTTAAAAGATGACACTTTCTAAATACAGTGGTCAGTAGATTTTACTTTAGTCATGAACTATAGACAGTTCAGCAGGTCTCTCACTGTACACAGGTTTCTATGGTAACCTGCAGACCATTAAGACTGTTATCTGATTGGCTGAGAACCGTGAAGAATGATGTGACTGAGCTCTGAGTGATTACCTGCAGTAAGCAAAAGGTACAAGTGTTGTGAGGACTGAGAAGCATGGCTGTACCTGTAATTGTGTTAGAGATCACAATCTCCTGCTCTGTTAGAGTAAGGGTCCATTCACACGAACGTATATTTGCGGGCTGGGGGCCGCCCGGTGTGTTCCACAGCACTAGGAACACACGCCATGCAGCCCCATTGAAAATGCCTATACTTGTCCGTGTGCACGGACAAGTATAGGACATGCTTCAAAAGAGCCGCGGCACAGATCTAGCTCCGTGCCGCGGCTGCCCGGCCCCATAGAGGTGAATGGGGCCGCATCTATTCCCGCAATTTTGCGGACATATACGGCCCATTCACACGGTCGTATGAATGGGGCCTTAGTTAATATATGCTAATAACTGCTGGAGACCCAACCACAGCCTGAGGAGACAGAGTGAGTGCAAACTGCCTGTCAGCCAGTGAATCACTTGTCCAGTGCATGTTTTCTCTATGCTTTATGTGTTAGTTTGCTTTTCCTAAAACACCTAGGGCCTTATGTATGAAAACTGTATAGGTGTAGAAGTTTCTTTGTTGCTCATAGAAACCAATTCAATTAGAGCTCCCCTTTCATTTCATATAGTGCTCTGGAGAAATGAAAGGGGAGCTCGGATTGGTTGCTATGGGCAACAAAGAAAGTCTTAGACCTAGCTGGTTTTATATATCAGGTCCTTAGTGAGCTGTACCCATAGAAAAGCCTGATCCTGGAAGTTCAGAGTAAAGAAATCTAAAAACAAACTGTCATGACATATCTGTACTATTGATTTATGCAAAGTTTGTTTAAAGTTATCACTTAAACATGCTCCATGTATGAGAGAGTCAGGGGAAACTGACGAGTCGGAGCTGGGGTTTAGGCTTACCGACTCCACAGCCCTGTATAACATTTGCTTTACACATCTGTTCTTTAAGAAATTGAGAGGTTGCAGAATTTAAAGAGGTTTTCCAGGATTTTTATGCTGATGACCCATCCAGGGACCACCAGCAGTTTGAGAAGGCAGTGGTGCTCCTGTGAGCGCTATGGCCTTCTCAGCTTATGAAGCACAGTACCATACGTTGTATAGTGAATGTGCTTGGTATCGCAGCTCAGCCCCATTCACCTCTATGCAGAGGAGCTGCTCATAAGCACCGTACCACATGAACGGGTCATCACAGGCCTCACAGGAGCGCTGCTGCCTTCTCAAACAGCCGATTAGTAGGAATCCCCAGTGTCGGACACTCACTGATCAGATACTGATGACCTAACCAGGATAGGTCATCAGTATAAAAATCTCAGAAAACCTTTTTTAACACAAGCTGACATGAAACATTTATTTTCCCCCCTCACACACTTTATACAATAAACTGACTGCAGAGGTCTTTAGTGCCATTTGGTAGATGTTGTATACACTTGTTCTACCACTAGGGGGACTCTTGTATAGTAAACATGAACTCTAGCATTGTTTTCTTTATTGATGCCCTTTGCTGCCATCACCATTAACCCTTTGCATACCGGATGTTTTTTTGGTTTTGCATTTTCAATTTTCTACCCCATTTTCCATGAGCCATAACTTTTTTTATATTTTCGTTCCCATAGCTGTATGAGGGCTTATTTTTTTGTGGGACAAGTTGTAGTTTCAAGTGCCGCCATTAGTATGGCATTAAATGCAGTGGGAAACAGTAAAAAAAAAAATTTCGGGGGGGTTAGGGGTGTTGAATTGGGGGGGGGGGGGAAAAAAAAAAAAAAAAAAAAAAACACGCAATTCCTCCACAGTTTTATCCCACGGCATTCTGTTTGCAGCAAAACTGACCCTGCCCTTTGTTCTCTGGGTCAGTACAATTACGATACCCCATGTGAAGATTTGTTATGTTTAACTAGTGTAAAAATAAATGTAAACTTTGAAGAAAAAAAAAATTCTTACATCGTCATTCTGACCCGCATAACTTTAGTTACATCCACTGAGCTGTTTAGGGGCTCATTTTTTGCGGGACAATCCATTTTTTTATTTTTTTTTTTTAAATACCATTTTGGAGTGTGCGTGACTTTGATCACATTTTTTGGGTAAGAAGTAGTGAAAAAATGGCAAATCGGCCATTTTGGCCCTTTTTTCCATTGCGCAATTAGCCATATTGGAATTTTTTTTTTTATACATTTTAAAATTACGGGCGTTTTCGGTCACGGTGATGCCCATGATGTTTATATTTAGTTATTTAGGAATTTATTTTTTTAATTATACAGAAGGGGGGTGATTTAAACTTTTATATTTAACTTTTTAATTTTGTCATTTTAAGGCTCATATATGAGCATAGACAGTTTTTTTAATTTTTCATTTTGAGCAATCGGATTTTTAAAACTCCATTATTTTAAGTCCCTTTTGCTCATTTCTTATCCAGGCCTGCCATCTGGTGGCCAAAATAAGAATTGCAGATTGAAAGCTGTAAACCTCATCAGTGAGGTTTACAGCTTTCAGATCAAGTGCAGACATCCTGATTGACCACATGGGGAGTCTGCACAACACCCGGAAGTGCACGCTTCCGGCTTTTAGCGCTATTAGATGCAGTGATCTCACGTGATCACGGCTCTAATGCCTTTAGTTACCAATCATCTATAATCGGTAAGTAGCAGCAAGTCATGTTCTCACATTGCCGTACATGTACGGCGCTGGTACCGAAAGGGTTAAAGGGGTTCTGAACCTGTACATACCCTTAATTTCACTTAGGCAGCCTGCCTGACAACAATGTTGTCATGCTCAGATACTCTCCTTTGCCCTGCACCGAATCGCTCATGGCAAAGGCATTTTGTCCAGTGACGAACCAGGCTCTGCCAGGAAGAGGCTTCTGCCCAGCAGTGAGCCCGGTGACGTCACCTGCACTGAGGGGGCGGGTTTTAGCGCTACCCTAGCCTGTAAAACGGCTAGGGCAGCGCTAAAGCCGGACCATCAGAGCCGGCGATATCACCGGGCTCACTGCTGGGAGGAAGCCTCTTCCTGGCAGAGCCTGGTTCGTCACTGGAACTGGACAAAATGCCTTTGCCATGCGCGCTTCGTGAGTTAGTAAACAAAGCCCTTGCCCTGCACGATCCAGCACAGGGCAAGGGAACACATTGGAGCATGACATGAAAGTTAAAACATACAAATAATGTTACTCACTGAAATTTCTTCCTCTTCATCTACTTTCCATTCACACTCCTCTTCTGTAGGCTCATATATGGCATTTATGATTTCACTTCTCTATTGAGGGGGAAAAAAAAAATAAAAAAAAAATCATAATCAGAAAGTTTTATTCCAGCTTTTTGATACTGATCAAGTGAATGGGAGCAGAGCCACAGCACACGTCCACTATGCAATGCTCAGTCTTGTCTCCAGCACCAGCTTCAAAAGGCTGATCGGCTGGGGGGGCAGGACGCCAACTGATCTAGTAACCTCTCTGAAGAACATGTCTACCAAAAAGCTGGAAATCTCTTATATTACACATACAACAAATCCACAAGTTACCTTGTCAAAGAGTGGTTGATATAAATCTGCATATTTCCTTTCCAGCGCATGGACCTCTTCATAGAATTTAGCTTCAATTTGAGCACATTTCACTTGAAGGTTTTTAAGTGCATTCACTCTTCTTTTAACTATTTTAGGCAAACTGAAAAATAATTCAATGAATAAACTGCATAAACTATGTATGGCAAAAAAAAAAGTAATTTTTTTTATAGCATGCAATCCCTTCATCATTCAGGCCTCTTTACCAGGACCCAAATGCCAAGCACAGAATATGCAATGGCTCACACAATGGTATACTTTGGGGCACTAAGCCCTCTTTCAGATGACTAGGCATTACATAGGGGACGGGGGTGAACAACTTGGGGCATGACTGGATGCCAATATCTATACTGGAGAACAAGTTGAGGGCCATTATAACTACTGGGAGGTTGTAAGAGGGCCATAATATACTGAGGAAACTGCAGGGGTTAACTTAACCCAAAGAAATTCATTTTTTTTATGCCATAAAAATTGGATACTAAACGGCCATTAAAGACAGATGGAAAATGGATGCACAAATTGTTGAAAAATGACCATGAAAAACCGTGCCTCTTAATAGCCTTTTCACTGACATGTGAATGTAGCCTTACCTTGACAGACTTCACAGTCATCACTACACAAGTTACAATACAATCACTGAAAGGTCACTCCCTAATGAAGGTTAGACCACACGTTCATTGAAAGGCCCAATAGTAGATGGAGGCTGCCCCTGTGCTAAATATTCAAGACAACCTACTGTCATCATACAAGAGGTGCTTGCTAATCCGAAGGCACACAAAGATTCTACCAGTTACTGCATTCTGCAGCGCACTAGCATCTTACCCTTTCATCATTCAGTATGGCATTTTTCAATGAAACAAATGAAAAAGTCTAAGTTAATTCAACAAGTTAGTGAAGATTACAAGTCTTGTATCTGTATAGAGTTCAGGGCTTAAAATTAACAGGTAACAATGAGACGTGCCACCAAAGTAACTGCAAACAAAGCATTAGATGAAGGAACGCTGTGGAGGGATACTTCAGTCATTGATAAATGTTAAACCCTGAAGAGCATACAGGCTTGATGGCATAATGACAGGCTGGATTTTCACGTAGGCTTAAAGGGGTCATCCCAACTTATTCCAGACCTCAGAGTGGAGTCAGAACCCAGCAGCAGGGACCAGGTATGATCACCACCAATCGTAGCTGGAAGAAACCGTGCTGGGAGGCTTTAAGGTGACCACTTACCTTTCGATATATCCTGTAGGAGTACCTACAAGGTCATCTAACCTTTCTTGAAGAGCAGCTAGAATCTGAGGATTCTGCATCATTTGAGCAGTCAATTGCCTGGCTGAAATAACAAAAGTTTCCATTACAACCTAAATAATTTTAAGCAACATGCAAAGCTCAAAAAAAGTACTTCAGACAAAAGGAAGTCGTCATTTTTCAAGAATCCCCTTTGAGCCAACTGCCTCATCCTGCAGCACATTTCCAGAATGAAGCTACTGGATTTATCTGACTAATCGCTTATTGCATTGCGCAGGGAATGCAAACGTCAAGAACACTTAAGTCAAAAGTCATGGGCAGCCTTAACCAATAAAATCCTCAAAGGGCTATTCCATGTGTATGAAGTTATCCTCTACACACAAGACAGAGGGTAACAAATCATGGGGGTCCTACCTGTCAGTGGGATACCCATCGATCACAAGATCCACTTAAAATGAACAGAATGTCTGGCTGTTGCTCCATTTATTTCTGGAGACCATGCTCTGCTATCTCCAGAACTGACAAATGAATGGAGCAGCATCACACATGCCTGACTGGCCTCTCCTGTGGATGGGGATAACGTCACTGTCGGAATATCCCTTTAAAGAGACTTTATGGTTTCTAGATATTGATCAGTCGGAGTTCAATAACACCCCCACAGATGAGCCACCAAGAACACAGGGGACAGAGCTGGAAGCAGAAAGATCCATCCACAAAGGCTGTGCTGGGATCAGTTCCCATTCACTTAGAGGGTTTATACGGCTGTTTGAAACTGATGGCTAGGCTTAAACAAATTGAGCTTTGGATCATAGATCCTTGGTACCAAAGCCCACTTTGGATTCCCATTTTAAAATGTTTCTAAATATGCAGATAGGAATACTGTAGTAATTTACCGAAGTTTCACACAACTTCGGAAGTTTGGCAACAAGGAGCCAAAACATTGTAATGCTGTATGGAAACAAGTCAACTTCGGATCTATGAAGCGAGGCCGGATTTGCTAAAGCCTGTTAAAGGGGCTTTCCAGGATTTTACTACTGATGACCTATCCTCAGGAAAGGTCATCAGTGGGATCTGACACCCGGGACCCCCGCTGATCAGCTATTTGAGAAGGCACCAGCACTCCTGTGAGCACCGTGGCCTTCTCTTAGCTTTTCCTAGGCTAGTGACATCACGTTCTTCAGTGGGCTAGGAGCAGCTCAGCCCCATTCAAGTGAATGGGGATTAGAATACCAAGCACAGCCGCTTTACAATGTACGGCATGTGCTTGGTAAGCTGCGAGAAGGAGCACGGTACCTTCTCAAAAAGCTGATCAGCGGGGGTCCCAGGTGTCAGACCACCATCATCAGATACTGATGACCTATCCTCAGTATTCGAATCCTGGAAACCCCCCTTTAACAGCCTATCCTCTAGACAGCTTATCTGAACAGTGGAAGTCAAAAACCTAGGACCCCTACTCATCAGATACTGACAACCTATCCAGAGGATAGGTCAGTTAGAGTCAGAGAACCCTCTTTAAAGTGAGCCTGTGATAAGTAGTAATGTGCTCATCCACTTGCACACAAGGACACCGGTTCACTTGATGCAGAAGGACCATGATCACCGGGAGTGCAGATTCTGCTGCATCAAGGGGAGCAGCTGCCTCTGCGTGTGCAAATGGAGAAGTTTAGAATTTTTTTTTAATTTTAACCACAGAGTCAATTTTTCATTAGTGTACCTGTGCTTAACAGTAAAGGGGGCCCACTTGATTACAATGGGTCTGCCTAGGGACAGCCAAAAATGGGTCATCCTATTTGAAGCCACACCAAAAAAAAAAGCCTCACTGACTAAAATTTGTCCTAAAAACAGTTAAATGATACCTTTACTATTTGCATCCTCTCCAGTTTCTTCCTCTTCAACTTCTTCCACATCTTCCATCTCTTGCTGATCAAATTCTGGTTGGTCTTTGCTAAATAAAAAAAAAAAACAATATAAAGCAATAAATCTAACAGTTAACACAAACTGGAAGATTATACAATAGAGCCACCAGCGGTAGTTCACAGCTGTACAGCCTCACTGGGTCCGGAAACAGCATTGTTGCATCCTGGTCTGTATAGACAGCAGTCCTTGAGGAGGGGTATTCCTCACCTTCCCTAAGGGGAGCCGTGCCTGTACACAGCACATGTCTGCTGCAGTCACCCATGGTCCTCATGTAACATGCAGGTATACAAAAAATAACTGAAGGGAATCACTCATCAGCATTAGTTCACTAAGGACCATGAATGACTACAGCAGAGCTACAAACTGCACTGGAGGAAAGCATAAATGTTTTTATTTTCAGCTGCTGTAGGGCCTTGTCTTGGATGACCCCTTAATATTTATATATCCTAAGATTAGGTCAGTTGTAAGAGGCTGGTCAACCCTTTTCTAAGGAGGTATTCCTCTCCTGACATGACTGGTTAGCAGCAACAGCCATTCTGCAGTTGAACTAAAGGCTGTAGAAGACACAGCTGAAAATATTTAAAGGGGTTTTCTGAGATGTCCTCAGGATAGGTGATCAGTATCTGATGGGTGGGGAGGGGGGTCTGACACCCGGGACAGATCACTGAACAGCTATTTGAGGAGCTACAGATGCTCCTGTGAGTGCTGCGGCCTTTATAAACAGCTGATCAGCAGTGTCAGACCCTCATCGATCAAGTACTGATGACTTGTCCAGAACATAGGTGGTCACTATAAAAATCTAAAAAAAAACCCTTTTAATAAAGACCAATTGGAAAAGTGATTTTTTTTAAATCCAAGATAAGTGGAATGCAATAAAAAAACTGCCCCAAAGGTACCCCACAGCGGTCAACGCATCCATATAATCTGTGCTCATTCTGAATCCCCATGACAAGGGGAAACATTTTATACTTCTCTTTAAAAGGGATTGACCACCATAACCCTTCTCTAAGGCAGGTCCCCAAAATGGTAAGCCATGGGCAGGGGCTGCTGAAGCCTAATGAACTGTTAGAACCATCGGATCAATAGCAGACAGCCACCATCTCCAGGACACAGATATGACCTAATGAGAGGCAGTCTACTCAGAAAGAACCACTTACAGCGGTCAGAGGAGACTCCCATGCTGAACAAGCCTTTAACAATGTGTGGATCCAAACCAACACCACAAGTGGAGGCAACATTGGCATATACTCACTTGTCTATGTTTGCCATTCTTCTCAGAGTTCAACACCTAAAAAAAAAAAAAAAAAAAAAAAAGGATTTAATCTTGTGATAATGCAACATATAAGACAAAACATTGCCTTCTACACAAGCGAGTGCAGCCATCATCTTATGGAGCCGGAGCAGCCTAGAAGATTGACACATTAGACCGGATTTATCATAGTCTGGCGTTTTATGACAGTATGATAAGTTAGGCAGAGACCCTTCCTGGCATGGAGTACAGTCTTCCATGCCAGAAAACTCTAGATAAACATAGCTGGGCTCCAGACTCTGCCCCCTCCTCAGGAAAGCAGAAAAAGCGGAGGTGAAACACCACTGGAGTTTAGAAAGCTGGAAACCTTGTTCTCCAGTTTTCAGGTGCGTAAGAGTGGCAGAGTGACAATGGGGCCCATAGACAGATGTGAATGGCTGCAGCGATCACAGCATAGAGCCACTTATGGTAGGGAGCAGTGAGACTGGACGGGTCAGAAGGGTGTTTTATGGGGCACAGCTTCTGATCACCGGGGGGGTTGTCTGCTCCTAGGCCACAAATACCCTTTAAACAGCACTTACTATGCTTCGGAGTCATGTGGGCGGTTCTACTTCCAGACAGTTCTCCATGCTTGGTAGTGAAGATTTAGCCGCCACCTGAATCTGCATGACTGACTCTACAGAGCTGCCAATCATTCCCAGAACCACCCACAGGACTCCTAAGCAGGGGTAACCGCATCTTTTCCCACACGCTATATATCTGCTCGGCTGCATTTTCAGGACAAGTTCCCTATAAAGCACGTGTGGTAACCAGTATTCATACTTCCGCAAACAGAAGAGAAATGTCTAGAAGGGCAGAAACCCACATGTGTACTTGCACTCTCTCGGTTGGGGACTTACCACAGCAGCAGATTGCCTGCAGAGGAATTTACTAAATAGGTGACGGCTCACAATGTACAGAGCAGAGCATCTCAACAGCATTCTGCACGTACAGCCAAGAGGTCCGGATATACACATCCCACAGAAAGCACCCATGTTAGTGCTCTGCACACTGTCATAGGATCTGCACCAAATGGAATACGAGAGGTCCAGGATTTCAGATTTTTTCCTATTCTAAGTGTTCTGCCATTACCCCATGCAGTCCTCCGCTCTGCTTGTAGCACTGGATGCTGCAGCACGATGTTTTGATCTGTGTAACAGGAAGATGCAGGCCGTGCAGGGATCATGAGCGATGTGGGTGCAGGGAGGTCTTCAGCATGGGGGAGGGGGATATATATAACCCCTTTAACTGTCAAGGTGCTGTACTCACACGCCTAAACCAGCAGGACACTCACATGCTGCAGATACTGACTGGCCTGTGACATGTTCCCAAATAGTATGTCACTACTGGGTCACATGCCACCTGAGGACAAGTCACTGCTGAGGCCAGTTATTGGCTTCAGCAGTGCATATCACTATGGATACATTAGTTTACAGGAAGGGATCCAGGGCAGCAGTATTGTTTGTTATAAACAGGCTACAACCGTCTGTCTACAGTTAAACATTTTCCAGAGCTGAACAACCCCTTTAATGATTGCCTAAACTGCAGCCAGTCATCCATGGGATTGTCTGAGCAAACCCAACAGCAACACAAGGGACGAAGTGTCCCCTACAACCAGCACAAGACGACAAATCATGAGGTTCTAGTCAGCCACGACCTACATTTTACACCCTGGCCAACCAGATTTGCATTAAAGGGGTTGTGAGGGATTTTGATAGCCTATGCTTAGTATCAGATGGGTGGAGGTCAGACACCCGCTGATGAGCCGTTTCATCTGTATTCCATAGACACTGCTCTGCTGATACTGAGGGTCCATCAGTGGTCAGTGAAAACCATACAAACAGATCCCATCCGTGTTGTGTCAGTGATTTTTCAGAGCCATTGACTTCACAGGGCATGTTTGGTCTGCATCATGGACCCAAGTAGTGCATGTCTCCATGTTTGTTTTTCACTGACCCACAGTACGGTATAATACTGGTGTGAACATTTAAAGGGGTTGTCCGGGTTCAGAGCTGAACCCGGACAGGCAGACATACCCTTATATTCACCCAGGCAGCCCGCCTGAACAGGGCATCGGAGCATCTCATACTTCCGCCCGGCAGTGAGTTCGGTGACGTCACTGGCTGTAATGGGCCGGCTTTAGCGCTGCCCTAGCCGTTTTACTGGCTAGGGCAGCGCTAAAGCCCGCCCATCAGCGCCGGTGACGTCACCGGGCTCACTGCCGGGCGGAAGCCTCCGCCCTGGGCAGAGCCCAGTACGTCACCGGAACCGGGCTAAATGCCTAATTAGCGCAGGGCAAAGGAGGGCATGGGAGCATAGGATGCTCCGATGCCCTGTTCAGGTGGGCTACCTGGGTGAATTTAAAGGTATGTCCGGGTTTACACACTTTCTATGGACAGCACATGTTTAGAGCACGTCAGTGAGGAAGGAAATGTGAACAGGGTCTAAAGAGGGCCCGTCACCTCTTTGGTCGAGCACAGACACAAGATATAGGCAGATCGCGAGGGCACTGTCCAAAAATAAGATTACTATTAAAGTAAAAACAATATCTATGAGGCACTTCTGAGGCAGACTGTTTTCTTCCTCAAATGCCTCTTCTGACATGGCAGAGTTTTGGAGTCTTGTTTTCAGTGGGAGGCCACACCGCCAGTAGATCGGCGCAGAGTCTGCACAGACCATGCTGGAAACTGCAGTGTCCAGTCGTAGTCAGAGGCTAAACCATGACCATTCACCACAACCAGACTGAAACCATGGGAGATACCAGAGGGGTTTCTATAGCCGAATACCTGGGTGGGGGCTCATGAAATCCTTCAATGATCAGTTGGTAGTCCCATCATGCTCATGTTTCGAGAAGGAGATGCTAAACTGTGACAATTTAACTCCAGCATCTACTTAAAGTATTGGTGTGGTAGAAGTACCAACTTCTCAGAAAAGTTTGAGTGATCGGGGGGAAAAACGTAATTTACCAATTAGCCCTAAAATCAGACTTTCAGCTAAGGCCACTTCGGTCCACTTTGTAAGTACATGCTACATTTTGGTGTCCAATCCTCAGATCAGTTCATCACTATCTGATCAATGTGGGCCCCGTCAGCTGTTTGACGTGGCCTCCTCATAGCTCACCAAGCACACCACCGTACATTGTATAGCGGCTTAGCTTGGTACTGCATCTCAGGCCATGGGACCGGTGTACACGACATCACAGGTTTTTTAATCAGCTGACAGGCGGGGGTGCCAAGAGCTGCACCCCTAGCAATCAGAGTCTCAGTCAAACTAAGAGGCCGTCTAACCAAAAACTAAACCAGAAGACTGCTAACCCTTAGAAAGCCTCTCCGTTTCAGCCCTTCAGAGACATCACTGCAGAGGACAGTGAACGTCTACAGAAGTCAGTGACCACAAATGGGACGGACACTTCAGGTCCTCTGGGGAGCTGAAATATCAGGGATGGCAGCCTTGGCGCTGGACCAGAGGGACATTCAAAAAGGTAAAAGGTAGTTCCCCCCCCCCCCTCCCTTTGTTGTCAAGTTTTTGGCACTCCATGGGTTTTTTTTTTTTTTTTTTTTTTTGGGGGGGGGGGGGGGGGGGGTGTAGTCAGAACAACAAATAGTTTTTAAAAAAATGGCAGATTAAAGGAGCACTCTCCCAAAATCAGGGAGGTCACTTACCAGTGCTCTGATGAGTTTTCTGCTATGTTCCGGCCCCTTGCTGCACCATGCGACTCACCTGACAAGTGACCTCCTATACACTTAAAATTTCACGTGTCCATGTGGCAGTCAAGTAATGCAGCAAACAACCGGATCAGGCGCACTTCACTATTAAGGTGCCAGATACAGTTGTGTTGAAGTCCTTCTCTAAACCCACGTGGTATTGTCACAGATGGAGTAATCCAGACCTGGAAGACACTTACATGGGGACAAATCCAAACCCAACTTCAGTGACAGGAATTCGGAGGGGGGGGATACCATCAGACCTCCATCAAGTCCATATACTGCCAGCACTTCAGAAGACTGACAGATAGCATGAAGGATCAATGGGGATACGTACCACATCTGTGATGCCACGGTCGTAGTCAAGATCTAAAGGGGTTGTCCCATCTCACCAGTTAAACAGTGAAATAGCACTAAGTGCCAAGTGGGCAGATACTTTGATCTTCCTGCAATTCCCATAAGAGCTACTTCCGGAGGTATGGAAGCAGCATAACTTCTGCTGCAAGGTTTGTGTAGCTCCCATTCACTGCGACAGGTTACAGAACCGGCAGAGTGCTGGCCAGACTACCGGGGTCCTGTACTTAGCCCCTTCTCCCTGTGAAATCAGAGACGGGACAACCCCTTTAAGTGCAGAATCTGCAGTGAGCGGACACACATGGTGCTAAAGAAGTCACAGGATTTGTTGTAGTTTCCCCCCTTTACAAAACCAGAGCAGGCCCTATACGTGACCTCAAACCACGGTAGGAAATATGTGGACAGTCCACCAATATCACTCTGGTGGGGGGGGGGACCAACTCACAATCCCCAGCGATCAGCTGTATGAAGGGGCACATATACCACCACTGCCTGGGAAGAAGGTGCAATACCCTGCACCGCCGCCATTATACAAGAAGACCACAGCTCATGCATAAGCACCCCCGGCCCAAACATCTGATGGGCAAGAGCGCCAACCCCACTGATCAGAGGGCGATGTCCTATCCTTTGGATATGCCATGAATATGCTCATCATAGCTAACTTCTTAAAACCAGCTAAGTTTTTCTAGATAGCTGGTCATGTGTTCGGTTGCATGCAGTCTTGGGGTGCACACAGTACCCTACAGTAGACTATCCGTGCTGAGATTTAGACAATCCGCTCCCTCACAAGAGCTATAAGGGACCATCCACATGGCTGCCGATGGCTTCCAGATTCCCAAGCCACTTCCCTTCTTGACACGGTTTGCGTGAACACCACGGAGGGAGACCGCACGGAGTAACCCCAGTGAATGAGGCTGCAGCAGTGTCACAATGACGCTCCAGTCAGCCTTAGATTTCAGCCTCTGTTTCCACAGTAGTTTTTCCAGTGGAAAAATCTGTGACCATAACTTAAAAGGGATTGTGTAACTTCAGCAAATGGCATTTATCATGTAGAGAAAGTTAATACAAGACACTTACTAATGTATTGTGATTGTCTATATTGCCTCCTTTGCTGGCAGGATTCATTTTTCCATCACATTATACACTGCTTGTATCCATGGTTACGACCACCCTGGAGCACAGCAGAGGTGGCCGTGCTGAACACTATGAAAAAGCACTTTCCTATACTATGCAAGCACGACCACCACTGATGGATTACAGGTAGGTTGTAACCATGGAAATGAGCACTGTATAATGTGGTGGAAAAATGAATCCAGCCAGTAAAGGAGGCAAAATGGAGAATCCCAATATATCAGTAAGCATCTTGTATTAACTTTTTCTCTACATGATGAATGCCATTTGCTGAAGTGCCATAACCACTTCAAGGAGTCAAAACCATCCTAGCACCTCTATTGTCAGTTATTTTTTTTTAGTTTATTTAAAGGGGCTCTCATGACCCCATTTATGGTACTTCGCAGGGATAGGTGCAGGTCCAACATCTGGGATGGAAACAGTGAAGATCAGTTACTTAAAGGGATGGTTCCACTATAATAACTTATCCCTTACGTGTGTCCAAAAGCTTGGAACCCCAAAGATCACAAGAATGAGGCAAATAAAGCAGTGGTCATAGACACCAGAAGAGCAGTACAGCACCATGCGCCTCCACTCATGACCACTGTGAATCACTCCACCTCATTCTTGTGGTGGGGGTCCCTGTGGTCAGACAATTAACTCTTAGCCTGTGGCTAGAGTGCAAGCTCCTAGGGTGGGACAATGTAACATCTATCACTGAAGCTGCCATTTCAGTACTTCTGTATTCAAAGCTGGGAAAGCTTCACCTTCACACACGTGACCAGTCAGATGCCATCAGTGGTTGGGCAGTGCCAAGTCTTTATTCCCTGACCAAGTCCTTCATAAGCCTTCACCATGCCATGGGCCTGATGCAGTGACTGTAGAGGGCACACGATTTACCATACATCATGCATTCTATACCATATGTTCACCGTATCTAGTGCTAGGAGCTGTGCCAACATGGCCTACCAGCCAGAGAGAAGATAAACCCCATGGTAAGAACTGGGAAGAATAGGCTCCGGGATCACCCACAGGTAGAAGTGGGAGACAATGAAGGCAGCCGCAGGAGTTCGGGCCCACAGAACTAGGCTGGCACCGACACCACGTGGTGGAGCAGCCACAGGAAGAGCCGCACGCTGCAGCAGAGCCGCGGGGACAACGCCGCATCCGCCACACTCGGTGCCGTCCACACAGCGACACGTGCAGCCCTCTGCGGCTTTCCCACACAGGCCTCTCAGGGACTCTGCCAGCTCCAACATGCCAGGGGGGGCACCGGAGACGCGCTGCACAGAAGGCCAGCACCGGGCGCGCCCTCAGACATCCTCTCCCCATACTAGCGGAACCGCAGCATGCGGCCTGTCTGCGCTCACCACGACCTCGCCCGTGTATCCGGGAGCTACGCAGCAGCAATAGGGGCTGGCTCCGGGTGACACTGGCCTGAACCCCCCAGCCGCCGCTCCCAGGGTCAGCACACGCGGAAGCCGAGCCCCGGACCCCACATAATAGGAGGCCAGTATAAGCCTGCCTCAGGGAACACGCCACAAGCGCTCTTACCGGTGTGACAGAGCGAAAAGTCCGCTGCCGCCGCGCAGTGTCACAGACAGGAGGAGGGAGCGCCCCTCTAGGATGGCGGCAAAATAATAAGAGGAGCAGAGATCCCGCCGCCCGCGCTCATATACAACGGGAGGCGTCAGCACGTACTCCCCCCCCCTTCTGTCTCCATGGTAACGTGCGCCGGCCGCCTCGGTTCGCGCTCCTTTCTAAAGGGCGTGTGCTGCTGTCAGTGATGGCTGAAGCGGTAACCCCTTGTGTGCCGGTCTTTACTGTATCTCCACATAGACATATGTGTAACAGTTGTGGAGACTACATGGCAGTCCTTTATACAGCGCGGTTCTGTGTGAAGTATCCGCGCTCTGGCAATATGGCCGCTCAGAAGCGTCCCAGTCCTGTGGTGAGAGCGATGCGTACTGAGCGTTCTTCTGGGTCACCGCTAGTGTACGTGCAGGCTTCCTCTATACATTTCTCCACACTTCAGACTGCGCTTATGTCGTCATTACTCTGGGGTATCCATTGTGTGAGGCAGAAGAGTTTGCAGGAACGTGTGAGTCACAGACTACACGTTCTCTGAGGGCAGCCACCTAGCAACAGCCGGTAGGTCCAGGTAACTGCCTCCTAAGTGTCCCCTGAAAGAGGTGACTGCCTTCTGTGCAGGGAATCACTGCTTCAGGTGAAGTCCTGACGAGGGCGGGGCTCCCCTCAGGTGAAGCTCCGCCCAGGAAGGACCTTTCTTCAGAATGTTTCCACAGATTTCAAAGTAGGAGAGCCCTTCATGGGGTGATGCTCTGCAGAGTGCCCTTATTTAGGGGCGTGGGTTACATAATAAGGCTTATCTACAGTAGTCATATAGATAACATATTCTAATTACACAAGTATTACCCTCTGAAGCAATTATATAAATACTTCTACATTGGCAGCTGCTAGCTGTCCCTATCCCACTCTCTTTATATGGCGGACCAGACCCTCCTCCTGCAGCCATCCTCTGGGCAGGACTGCTCTGTCTCCCTTCACAGGTTGCGGCAAACTTGTCTTCCAGGTCCGTCATCCAGTGCCCGTAGGGTGCCCATGTGTGCTCCAACAGGACCAGCAGACCCTTATCTTCACCAGACAGTGGCTGGCAACCTGTGGATAATTTAGGCGCCTGCCCCAGTGGAAAGGTACCGTAGGTTTGCTAGTTCCCTGCAAAGTTGTGCCCTTTTGTTCTCTGCACGTGTAGCGACCTCAGCCTGTTTCCTGACTCTGATTGGCTTCCTTACCTGATCTGTGCCTGATTTACTTTCTGACCATGTGCTGCCTGTCTTGACCTTGGTTCTGTTTCCTATGTTCACATGGACTCTGCCTGCGAGACCTCTTCCGGTGACTACAGTTTTACCTGATCCCACGATGCCCTGCATCAGTGTCTCTTGACCCTCATTGGCCTGCTGCCAACCACAACGGGACTATTCCAGGAGGTAGCTGTCTGGTGGTTCCCTGCAGTGAAGTCCAGATTCCTATATAGGAATTAGAGAGTGAATACCAGGGGACTACCAGGATTGCTCCTTTAGGTGTCCCAAAGTCAAACCGGTTGGACTGACACTGTGGTTCCACACCCACCAAGTACATAACATAAATACAGCACCAGAATCAAACATGGTGCATATAAACAACAGAATCAGGCTTGTACATAAAACACCAAAGCCAAGCATGGTATATAAATACAGCACCAGAACCAAGCACACTTGTAATAAACTTATCTGTCCAAGCTCCAGCGGCGTGATCCTCAGCTTCGGCATGGCCACGCCAGTAGAGATGCGCTGCTGAGCCACGCCCCCTGGTGACGCAACAGCATCCTTAGCAACAGGATGCAATGCTCTGTTTCTCCCTGCAGCAGACATGTGTTAGAGGAGATTAGCAGTGGGCTGATTGCTCAGCTGCTCTATTCCTGGGTGCTAGTGTTTCTGACTAATGGAGCGCCTATCAGGTGGTGATCCAGGGACTTGGTTCTCTATCCTGTGCTGTTTCTTTTTTGACCTCTACACAGCGTCTCAGCTGATCCCATAGGTTTTCAATGGGATTCAGGTCTGTGAAAGTGCAGGCTACTCCATTTGAGGTGCCCCAGTCTCTAGTAGCCGTTCCCTAATGATGCAACCTTGATGAGCTGACACATTGTCATCCATGAAGATGAAATTAGGCCTGTGTTGTTTATGCAGAGGCACAATGACTGGATTCATGATGTTATTCAAGTAGTATGGGCTTGTCACTGTACTAGTCACAAAGTGTAGGGCAGTTCTGTATTGACTAGACACACCTGCCCACACTGTAATACCACCCCACCAAAGGCAAATAGTGGCTGATGCATAGCGCTCTCTTTGACATCTCTAACATTGTTTGCCACCATCATTTCTGCTCAGCGTGAATCGACTTTCATCATTGAACAGCATCATCCAGTGTAGATGCTCCCTGGCCCATGCAGGATGATGACGCATGTGGTCAGGTACTCCTTCAGGTCGTCTAGCACTGACATGACACTTGGGTGCTTCTCACCTCCCTTAAATATGCCTTGAGTTGTGTGGTATTCATCATCTGAAGCAGTCATCAGTGTGGGATGTGGCCAAAGGACTTTCACTTCTGTGCCTTTCTGTGACTCTTCCAGTCTCTCTGTATCTGTTGCAAGCTGCTGATGACACTCTGTGACACTGTAAGGGCTCGTTCACATCACCGTTCAGCCTTTCCGTTCTGCTCCGTTTAGGAGCAGGAGAACGGAAAGGATGGATTCGGTACATAACTGAGCCAAACAGAGCCTAAGGAACCCGATAGACTATAATGGGATCCATTAGGTTTCCACTCAGAAGATGATTTTTGAAGCGGACACAAAAGTCCTGCATGCACAACTTTTGTCTCCGCTCCAAAATCTTCTGAGCGGAAACCTAATGGATCCCATTATAGTCTATGGGGTTCCTTAGGCTCTGTTCGGCTCAATTATGTGTCAAAACCGTCCTTTCTGTTCTCCTGCTCCTAAACGGAGAAGAACGGAAAGGCTGAACGGTGATGTGAACGAGCCCTAAGCTCAGTGGTCACTTCCATCTGAGAACATCCTGTTTGAAGCCTCGAAATGGCGAAGTATTGTTGATCACCTGTAAAGTGTCATCTTGGTCTTATGATGTCAAAATGTGAGCAGCATGATGAGGAGGACTGTTTAAATACCAATTCTAATTGAACCAAGAAATTTATTGGGGGATTCATGGATCAAATACCAGTTGTGTATTTTGTCATTAGCTCCTTGTTAGAGAATAGCAAGTTGTGGAAAAAGTACTGAAACATTGAACAGTTGGACATATATATACAAAAGTTTCAGAAGGTCACAGTAAAGGGGGAGTCTGTCACCTGTTTTTCACCTATATAACTAACAGCAGTGCCCCACAGAAGATTGCAGACTAGAGATGAGCGAGCATGCTCGGGCAAGCGTACTCGGGAGCAATTTTCGAGTAGTAGCGTACGCATTTTATAATCGGTACGTTAATGCATACGCATCTTATAATCTTTACACTAATGCGTGCGCATCTTATAAATTTGTACGCTAATGCGTACAAATT
Source organism: Rhinella marina (assembly GCA_900303285.1). NCBI lineage: Eukaryota > Metazoa > Chordata > Amphibia > Anura > Bufonidae > Rhinella > Rhinella marina. The sequence goes on along the minus strand of ONZH01025314.1, from coordinate 5,665 downwards.
ACTCGATGCGTACGCTTTAGCGTACAGATTAGAAGATGCGTACGCTACTATTCGAAAATTGCTCCCGAGTATGCTCGGCCATCTCTATTGCAGACACACCCCAGACATACCTGTGTGCACTGTGTGTCTGTATTACATGTCCAGGAAAAGCACTTTTATTCTAGGGCTACACGTTGACACCTGTAGCAGCCAGGATCGCTGAGTAGCGGGGATGCTATAGAAATGAATGGGATCGCCGCAGCAGTCGCAAGAAGTCCAGCCGTGTTGGATTTCTTGCGACTGCCATGGCTATCCATACATTTCCATGGGATCCCCGCTACTCAGCGATCCTGGCCGCTACAGGTGTCGCGCGACCAGTATAGCCTTATTTTGTTGAAAAACAGCTCCCAAGTGTCCAGCTGAGTAAAAGTAAAAACCGCTTTCTCTCCTGACTCGATTTCTAACAGCTATATCTTCTGATATACTGGATATAATGCTGGTATTTTGGTATTCCAGCTTTCAAAGTCAGGCCCATATTTCTAGTGGCTACCAATCCCAAGATACGAGCATCTAAAGCAGCCCTCCCCTCTTCAGTCTGGTTTGTTTGGGCACCCAGCAGCAGAGCTGGGCACTTGGGAGCTGAATAAAAGTGCTTTTCCTGGACATGTAATACAGACACACAGTGGGATGTGTATGCAATCTTCTGTAGGGCACTGCTGTTAGTTATATTGGTGAAAAACAGGTGAAAGACTCCATTTAAGTTCTATAAAGGTTAGAGTGCATTTCACCCACAAGCCAAATATCCCTAACTTTTTGTCAGTAGTGTGTAGTGTAGAAAAAAGCATAGTACATCAATATAGCACCAGAACCAAGCTCATTACATAAATATAGAACCAATACCAAGCTTATGACCTATACTGTATTAGATCAATGCATGGTATATATATATATATACAGCATTAGAATAAAGCATGGCACATTAATACAGCACCAGAACCAAGCACTGTACATAAATACAACACCAGAACCCAGCTCATTATATAAATACAGCACCAGAACCAAGCACTGTACATAAATACAACACCAGAACCCAGCTCATTATATAAATACAGCACCAGAACCCAGTTCATTATATAAATACAGCACCAGAACCAAGCACTGTACATAAATACAACACCAGAACCCAGCTCATTATATAAATACAGCACCAGAACCAAGCACTGTACATAAATACAACACCAGAACCCAGCTCATTATATAAATACAGCACCAGAACCAAGCACTGTACATAAATACAACACCAGAACCCAGCTCATTATATAAATACAGCACCAGAACCCAGTTCATTATATAAATACAGCACCAGAACCAAGCACTGTACATAAATACAACACCAGAACCCAGCTCATTATATAAATACAGCACCAGAACCAAGCACTGTACATAAATACAACACCAGAACCCAGCTCATTATATAAATACAGCACCAGAACCAAGCACTGTACATAAATACAACACCAGAACCCAGCTCATTATATAAATACAGCACCACAACCAAGCACTGTACATAAATACAACACCAGAACCCAGCTCATTATATAAATACAGCACCAGAACCCAGCTCATTATATAAATACAGCACCAGAACCAAGCACTGTACATAAATACAACACCAGAACCCAGCTCATTATATAAATACAGCACCAGAACCAAGCACTGTACATAAATACAACACCAGAACCCAGCTCATTATATAAATACAGCACCACAACCAAGCACTGTACATAAATACAACACCAGAACCCAGCTCATTATATAAATACAGCACCAGAACCACACATGGTACATATAAACAGTCCCAGCTCAATACAGATACCATTTGCCTAGTTAGGTTAGCCCCTGCCACGTTCAGTATGAAACTACAGCTCCCAGTATGTTCGGAAGAGGTATAAAGGTATGCTTGGAATTGCTGTTTCACAAAAGAGAATGCTACCACCCATCATCAGATTTAAGCCCCAGTCACACGACCGTATGAATGGGGCCGTATCTATCCACAAAAAAGCGGGAATAGATGTGGCCCCATTCACCTCTATGGGGCCGGGAGCCGCGGCACGGAGCTAGCTCCGTTACGCAGCTCTTTTGAAGCATGTCCTATACTTGTCTGTGCGCATGGACAAGTATAGGCATTTTCAATGGGGCCGCACGGCGTGTGTTCCGAGCTCTGCGGAAAACACGCCGGGCGGCCCGCGTATATTTGTGGGTCCGCAGTAAAGCGGGCCCGCAAATATACGGTCGTGTGAATGGGGCCTTAGACCATACAAGTGCTGCAATACAAAAGCACTGATCAGTCACAGTCTGTGGCAGAATAAACATTTGCATTTAGTGACTTACAAGGACATCTCCCCCAGAGTTATTCTTCAACTGGTTCATAGATTTTAGGGTCTTTGCGGACTAATATGTTTTTTTTTGCTCCGGGGAGGGGTGGCTTTCATGTGTCTTTTATTCAGGAGAGGATTCATTCTGGCCACTCTGCCATAAAGCCCAAATTCATGAAATGCTGCATTGATGGCTGACCTGGAAGTTTCTCCCATCTGCACACGGGATCTTTATAGCTCAGCTAGAGTGATCATTAGGTTCTTGGTCACCTCTCTTACCATCGACCTTCTCCCCCAATTACTTAGTTTGGTCGGACAGCCTGCTCTAGGAAGAGTTCTGGTTGTTCCAAACTTCTTCCATTTAAGAATTTTGGAGGCCATTGTGCTCATGGGACGTTTCAGTACAGCAGTAATTTTTTGTACTGTTCTCCAAACATGTGCCTCCAGACAATCCTGGCAGTTCTTTCCTCCTCATGGCTTGGTTTTTGCCATGTCAGCTTTTAGAGCTTATATAGTCAGGGGTATGTCTTTCCAGCTCATGTTCAATTTACCACAGGTGGACTCCAGTCAAGGTGTGGAGACATCTCAAAGATGATCGAGGGAGAAATGGGTGGACCCAGAGCCAAAATCTCTAAAATTCTGTTTTCACGTTGTCATTATGGGGTTTTGAGTGCAGAATGATTTTTTTTTATTTTAGCACAAGGTCGCAACATAAAATGTGAAAAAAATTGAAAAGGTCCAAACACTTTGTGAATGCATTGTAAGTAAAATAATAATCTTTATATGACACCAACGTATACCGCATACCAATCAGAGGGTTCATGTACAAACAAAATCCTTCATATTACATAGGAAACAAGTCAACAAGTAAAAGCTTGCAATATATGAAGAGACAGAGGTGACACAAAAGGTAAAAAGTGCTTGTTTTGTGCAGTGGTCCAGCCATCTTAACAAAATAGGGAAGTAGATATGAAGCTGCATGAGCCAGTCACCAGCCGATATCTTTAGTGGAGGTGAATTGAGAAGACTTGGAATAGGGTATGTGATAGATTACCCTAAAAATATTTTTTAGGAAGCATAAGAATAATTTACCTGGTTGCTTGGGGTGGAGCATTCCAGAGAACTGATGTTGGTCAGAAGAACTCTTGGAGATGGGAGTGAGAGGTTTGGATTATGATTAGAGATGAGCGAGCATGCTCGTCCGAGCTTGGTGCTCGTTCGAGTATTAGGGTACTCGTAAGTGCTCGATGCTCGGACGAGCATCTCGCCATGCTCGAGGAGATGGCATCTCCCGCATTTTGAATTTTTGGCGCCTATAAACCCAGGAGACTCTGCGGTACACCCAGCATCACGTGGGGCCCTTACATGTCGATAGCAGGGGTTGGCTGGCCAGATCAGGTGACCCTGGAATATACTAGTGACTGGCCGCAGTGGTCGGCTCAGGTGCTGTCTGGATGTCGTTAGGGACATATCTGCTGCGTTTCAGGGAGAGTGTTAGGGCCTGGATTTAGTTCTCTGTTAGGCAGGAGTGATCTCAAAAGAACCCAACAGCCCTTCTAAGGGCTACAAGACACTTTTTTTGTCTCCCGGATGGGCTGGCTGGCACTAGTAGTGCAGCTATCGCCATATATAACAATTTTTTTTTTTTATTGTTTTATCTCAGTGATACAAATCCATTTCATACAGCTGTGTGGAACCATTCTGTGTGTCACAGTTCAGCTGTCCAGTCACCACAAACCACAATCCGTATTTTCTGTCCAGGTGACCCATACTGTACGTCACGTAATCCAATACGGTCATTTGCTCTCACTGTTACAGCTACATTAGAAAAATCTGAGTGCGACATTTTTCTGGGTTGCAGTCAAAATAGCTGCAGTCATCAGGGGCTGAGTTTGCTCTCTGATATTTTCTGCACGTCACGTTAAAAAAAAAAATTAAAAATAAAAATAAAAAAAAATAGTTTTTTTGTTGTTTTATCTCAGTGATACAAATCCATTTCATACAGCTGTGTGGAACCATTCTGTGTGTCACAGTTCAGCTGTCCATTCACCACAAACCACAATCTGTATTTTCTGTCCAGGTGACCTATACTGTACGTCACTTAATTAAAAAAGGTCTTTTGCTCTCACTGTTACAGCTACATTACAAAAATCTGAGTGCGACATTTTTCTTGGTTGCAGTCAAAATAGCCGCAGTCAGCAGGGGCTGAGTTTGCTCTCTGATATATTCTGCACGTCACGTTAAAAAAAACAAAACCAAAAAAAAATTAGTTTTTTTGTTGTTTTATCTCAGTGATACAAATCCATTTCATACAGCTGTGTGGAACCATTCTGTGTGTCACAGTTCAGCTGTCCATTCACCACAAACCACAATCCGTATTTTCTGTCCAGGTGACCTATGCTGTACGTCACGTAATTAAAAAAGGTCTTTTGCTCTCACTGTTATAGCTAGATTACTAAAATCTGAGTGCGACATTTGTCTTGGTTGCAGTCAAAATAGCCACAGTCAGCAGGGGCTGAGTTTGCTCTCTGATATATTCTGCACGTCACGTTAAAAAAAAAAAGAAAAAAAAAAGTTTTTTTGTTGTTTTATCTCAGTGATACAAATCCATTTCATACAGCTGTGTGGAACCATTCTGTGTGTCACAGTTCAGCTGTCCAGTCACCACAAACCACAATCTGTATTTTCTGTCCAGGTGACCCATTCTGTGTGTCACGTAATTAAAAAAGGTCTTTTGCTCTCACTGATACAGCTACATTACAAAAATCTCTGTGCAACATTTGTCTGGGTTGCACTTAAGCAGACCAAGTCTGCCTAATCTAATAGTTTCAGTGTAATTGCTCCATACTGCACAGTACGTAATAACATACGTAATTTTGCTCTAACTTATCCACCTATATACAAAGCACAATCCGTATTTTCTGTCCAGGTGACCCATTCTGTACGTCACGTAATTAAAAAAGGTCTTTTGCTCTCACTGATACAGCTACATTACAAAAATCTCTGTGCGACGTTTGTCTGGGTTGCACTTAAGCAGACCAAGTCTGCCTAATCTAATAGTTTCCGTGTAATTGCTCCATAATGCACGGTACGTAATAACATACATAATTTTGCTCTAACTTATCCACCTATATATTAACTTGTTCAGATTGAACAAGTTTGTGGGTTTCAGTACAGCAGGCCCATTTTTTTTTTGGTATATATAATACACTTATATACAGAAAATGTTGAACCCCAGGGCTAAGGGGCGTGGGCATTCAATTACTGCAGGGGGCAGAGGCCGTGGTCCTGGGCAGGGTGAGACAGTACCT
>ONZH01025313.1:0-155323 GCA_900303285.1 Rhinella marina | reverse complement strand
TACCACAGTCTCCTGGACATGGCCAGCACTCTCTGCAAGCCACTGTACTTTTTCAAACAGTGCTGCACAACTAAAGTTATCCAGTCCGCCATGCAGGGAGCATGTTTATGTCCACAATATTCTTGCCATTGTTTCTGCCAACCTTGCCCAGTTGGACTTGTAGGGGAGACAGCCAACGTGATGTTTGCTTCTTGATGCGCTTTAGAAACCGATCAATTGTGTGGCTACTCTCACTCAGATTGGTCAGCTCTAAGACTGCACAGCAATGCTTCACTTTACACATATGATAGGAGGGAGAAGGAGTAGTGTTCTGCCCTGCCTCTGTTAGGGATGGGCCGATGGAGGAGGAGGTATAGAAGTGGCTGGTTTGGCAACCAGACTGACACAAACTTGTAGGTGTCTATAGGATCTGACCTTGTTGCTGTGGTGCTGCCTCGCTGGCCCAGTGACCCAGTGGGCTGTGAAAGACATGTACTGTCCCTGCCCATAACAGCTGCTCCAGGTGGCCATGGTGGCGTGCACCTTGCCTCACAGCAGGAATTGCAAGGAGCAGTCCATGTTCTCCACCACATGACAGTAAAAGTCATACATGGCTTTTTTGGAGAAATAATGGTGGTATCTTCCAGCAAGGTTGAGCACACTCCATAAGCATCCTTAAAGCACCAGAATCCACTAAGTGGTATGGCAGCGATTGCACTGCCAGCACTTTGGCCAGGTAGAAATTCAGCTTGCACACCATTGGACTGCTGGACACATGAGATGTTTCCAGGCTACACATTCTATTATTATCAATGGCTGATGACAGAGCAGAGTAGGAGGAGGAGTAGTCTGAGTGGAAGAAGCAGTAATTGATGATGATGACAAGGACACTGTACTGCACGTAGATGCAACCTGGCTACAGCAAACCGTAAAAAAGAGGACACTCTTGTTGAACTAGCTGGCAGCCACTTCTATTTTCCCACAGTAACTGCTGCGATGTGCTGCGATAGAGCTGTGGTGCCTATTTTTGTGTTTGAACGCCTACGGCTTATTTTAATCCTACAGATCTTGCCCAAGGCAATGCTTTTGTCCTCTGACACTGTGGAGAGAAACTGACAGACAGGAAATACAGTACTCGCACACGCTGCACAAAGCTAGTGGCAGCCGAGCTTGGTTTAAGTCTGGTAAATTTTGAGCCTACACCCACAGTATCAGCAGCATCACCAATTCCTGAGTTGACTATAATAAAAGCAAACCTGACCCTGGAAGTCTTTGGAGGTTCTGGCTGTACGTGGCCTCTGCTCTTTATTGCTGCTACCACCCTCCTCCTCTGATGATACCTACTGTCAGCTCCCTGATCTGGCTCCCAGGTCCTATCCAACACACAAAGATTGTCATCCTCACACTCCATGCCACTTTTATCAGACTGTTACAGTATATGTCATCATGGGCTTCTTGGCCTCCCTCCCGATTCCCTTCTCTGTATTTGCCCTAGGTTCCACTGTCACTATCACTACTCCTACTATCACCACCATAGCTACAAGTGCAACTACTACTACCATCACCACCAACACAGCTATGCATGAAGTCCCGCAGCTCTGCCTGAACCTCCTCCTTCATGGCAGTCCAAATGCTGACTGTTCTCACACAAGTCATCAATAGGGAAACTCTCTTGAGCATCTTCCATTGCACATGGAGTTTTGTTGCCTCTTCTTAGGAAAAAGAAGGCACCACCACTTGGAGGGGCAGTGAAGACAGAGGAGATGCATCTGAAAATGTTTGCTGGGGTTGCAAGGAGGGGCAGGAGGAATGCTGTTCACTAACACGGGTTACAACAATGCAATTTTGTAATAAAATTGGTCTTCCACTACCATGGATCAAACTAGGTACTTAGTCAAGTGCCCAGAGATGCCAGTAATCAAAGTTAGGAGTATATGTACACCACTGCCGTGGATCAAGTAAGTTGTGTAGAGGGTGCAAAGGGTTAGTCCCAAGGGTCCCATAGAACAAAACAAGATGCTCATGGGCGTAATAAAGCACATCTGGCAATCTTTCTGCTCCAGTGCCAAGACAAACAGTTGCTTGTGAAGGGTTAATGTTGTGGTCTTGGAAGGAATTAGCTAAAATGAACGTCTTATGTTCTCATCACTTAGGTCAATCTCACAGTGAATACAGACTGAGCTCCTGTGACTAATACAAATGTCATGGTGTTTATTGTAGAATAAGGTCACAAAAAATTCATAGGATGGAGAGGACGCAGACGGTAGACCCGACCATAGAATCCCATAGCGGCTCCACACATGGTCAGCATGTTCATGTCACTTTCCATAGTGAACAGAAGAAGAACAATATTGTAAATACCCATTTCATCAGAAATGGACAATCCTTTTCCAGTGTGCCCCTTTATGCCATGCTCAGTACCCATGTGATAATAGAAGCTGGGAGCCATGGCATGTACCGTATACCTTAATAACGGTAACAACATTTCAGTCCCAAATTACTGCAGCATTGCCTCCTGCTTTGCAATGCTGTTCATAGAAAAGTCCTGCAAAAACCATGACAGTTGTCAAGTATGAGGTAATTATCCCTAAAGACCAAAGACCAACATGTTAGCAAATCTATCAAATTTGTGCCATGCCAACCATTCATGGTGTAGATTAATAAATGGGATAAGATACCTCCTACTCAGAACCATTACAATATTAATAGTCACTAGGCTGTTCCTTGAGCCTATTAAAGGGGTTATTCCAAGATTAAAGGGGCTATCCCATGACTAATGTAAAAAATGAAAATCAGACATCATATAGTACATGACAATCTCTTTCTAACAAAGCTAGAACCAGTCCTGTACCTCACATGGATCCAGAGATCTCCCCATTCATTTCTCCAAATACTCTGCTAGATTTTCTCCAGGCTGGCAGCTGAGGAAGCGTGTCCTTATTCAGGAGTCATGTCCTTTCTGTTGCAGCTCTCTCCCTGTAACTGTCACAGCTTCTAAAAGTAAATATGACTGGTGGCAGTTGAAGGATGAAACTGAGCATGTGCGACTACCTCAGCTATGTTATTGAGGTGGACAGACAAAGAAGGAAAAGAGCAAACAGCAGGTGGCGCTATACAGATACATTTTATTGAATAACTCAGTGGCTATAATAAATTTTTAATTGAATGAAATCACAAAAATGTTTTCAGATCCAGGAGCTGGTGTGAAAAATCGAAATATTTTTAAACTTTAAAACATAGAATCCCAGAGCTCTTACACTAGTGGTCTGTGATATTATTAAAGGAACACGCCAGGAAATAATGATACTTTTATGCATAATGCAGTTCTTCAGGGGGTGGTGTATGACACATTCCCTGTCATGCTCCGCCACTTTAAATTCTGCACTAGGCACAATGTATATGTTTGGCCTGGAGTATTCCTTAACATTACATTCATTTAATGTCCACATTCCTTTATATTACATTCATCTACTGCAGAACCTCATTTTGAAAAAGTAGTAGTTTTATGTCAATCACTGATTAAATAACTTGAAGCCCAACTTTTCAAAACCAACATTTGTATTTCACTAACCCCATGACGGTCCTATACTGAGCTAGCCACAATATGCTACCATTACAATGCCCCCAAGATCTACCCCAAAGACCAGCCACCAGCCACTGCCCCATTCCAGGTATATCTAAGGGTGGCCCTAAGGGAACAACTACCATCATCATCACCAAGAGACTGGTGGCCCGGAAACAACTCGGCCATCACTGTGGCATTGCAGCCGCCGACTTGGGGGCTAGCCATCGTCACTGTGCCAGTCACTACCACAGAGCCCAGGGTCAACACAGTTACCATCCAGTGCTGCACTTATTGTGGAGGATGAAGATCTCCCTAGGCTTCTCCATGATTATCTCCTTCCTGCAGCCTCTGGCGCAGGAACTAGCACTGTGAATGGAGCAGGAAGCACAGCTCCGTTCTGTGTATAGTGGCCGTGTTGGGTACTGCAGCTCAGCTCACATTGAAGTGAATTGGAGCTGACCCGCAGTAACCTGGTATGGCCACTACACTTTGAACGGCGCTGTGGTTCCTGTTCCAGTGATGCTACTTCCAGCGCTGCGGGGAGCAACTGATCAAGGGGATGCACAGCATCAAGCCGCCAATGATCAGATGTTGATGAGGATTTCTCACAAGGGTTAAATAAAAGATTTTGTCGTGAACCAGTTATACAGCAACTATTTCATTTAGCATCAACAATGTTTTGTTTTTGTTTTTTTATTACTGGCGACTTTTCGTTGTTATACAATTTGCACACAGAATCTGAACGGTTACCTACATACGACATGGCGATGTTCAGTTGTATGTAATACGCTCCTCATACTTGACAGAGGGGATCCAGGTATGAATACAATAACGATAGAATTTATGAATGTGTACATTACAGGAAGGAGCACACTCCCAGAGTAATGCAGTGGATTTTTATCTCAGACTGGAAAATCCATCATTCTCTCAGTGACCTGGGTAATCCCTTGAGAAAACAGAACTACTTGCCGTAATGCCTTATCATCATCTCCAGAACATGAGGAGTTACACAAGTTTATAGTGAACACTAAACCGCAAATCAGTACTGAACGTGGGACTGAGGTAGCTGCAGCCACAAAAAAAAAAAAAAAAAAGAATAAAATAAATTATATATACAGGATAGATAGATAGATAGATAGATAGATAGATAGATAGATAGATAGATAGATAGATAGATAATAGATAGATATTAGATATATATATATGAGATAGATAGATAGATAGATAGATAGATATGAGATAGATAGATAGATAGATAGATAGATAGATAGATAGATAGATATATATGAGATAGATAGATAGATAGATAGATATGAGATAGATAGATAGATAGATATGAGATAGATAGATAGATAGATAGATAGATAGATAGATAGATAGATAGATAGATAGATAGATAGATAGATATGAGATAGATAGATATAGCACATGTATCTGAATTTGAATTACATGCAATTACAAAAGTATTCATTGCAGTTCAGTTTTTCCCCATTGACAATGAATGGGGACAAAAAAGAAGTGTTTTTTTTTCCGGGATTAAGATCTTCTGCCGAATCTCAATACCGGAAGAGAAAAACGCAAATGTGAAAGTAGCCTAACTCCCGATTTTTATCTCCTTTGACATCTACCTTCAGGGGATAGTTTGGAAGTCCCCTATGCTTGTTAGATTGTGTCTGGTCCCGCCAAGATCTCTGACGCACATTTGATCTGTATGACCAGCTTAGAGTCACGGTATTTTCACACACTAACAAATCTGCCTGCATCCACCTAATTTGCAGTTCACTGCCTGTTGTCAGGCAAGAACTATCCCTAGTAACAGAGACGGAAGAGAAAGCTGAGATCCTGAACCTGATAAAACAACTGCTTTTGCACAGCTGTTGAAGATTTGAGTCTCCCCTGTTGAGACAATTTGAGTCTGCCGTGTGTGATTTCCCCCTCCTTATCTGTTCTGAGAGTTCCAGAGCTGGGACGAAAGGGAAAAGAGGTCACAGCAGTACAGTGCTGGCAGATTCCACAGAAGGGAGATGCCCCCTGCTTGTGAGAGAAATGCATCTAACTGTGAAACTGAAACAGGGAATAATATGGCTGAAAAAGACTTTATAAAAGCCCAAAAAGAAATGTTCCTTCACAGTTATGATTGTACAGAGAAGAAAAGCCATTATGCAAACTTTTTTTTGAAAACTCAAGTAGAAATGAGCCAATTACAGACAGTGATATACCCTGTTAGGATTTCCATGCGTGAAACAACTGATATGTAATGGTTGAATAAAAATATGGGGTCTGCGTAGATAATGAGCCATTTTCTCCATACTATAAAATATTATAACTACTACAAGTCCCACTAAGATTCAAGAACAGGAGCACACCAGGATGGAAAAAACTGCTTTAAAGCATGGTGTCAATAAAGCCCAGATCTTTTAATCACTTGATGATATTCCATCCATACTGCAATCAGAATATTACACAAAATGAACCTGCAGAAGATTAGAGTAGCGGGTGCCTGGGGTCTGTGTGATTTCCCAATGGGGCATGTGCTAAATACACATCGATCAGTACAGGGGACATGCAGGTAGGATGCTAATCTTCAAGGCTCATAAATCCTTATTCACACATTGCACAAGAGGACTTAACAGGTCCTGTATTTCTTCAGTCACTCCGTGCCTTCCTATGTGTGATTTACTAGGTGATGATTTTTTCCCCCACTACCTGTAACGTAATATGTTGCACAATCATATGTGAATGAAAGGGCATTTTGTTCATCATTTAGAGCACCCGTCTTTGTGAATTCACATATACAGATATAGCAGAGCTGATTATGTCATATGGTACCATGTGTTGTGTTGTGATATCCATGTATGGCCGGATTGACATTACAGCTCATATATTAGCGTCTATGACGATTGAGAGATTACAAACCCTTTGAGAAAGGCTTTTCTGATCTTACAGGATGGGATCCAGTTTACGAATAGTCGTCTCATGTACTGTATATGCAACAAGCCCAGGAGGAGCTGGAGTGCAGGATAAGAGTGGCAGTGGCTCTGGCTGTCACAGTCAATCATGGTGGCTTTTCTCACACCATTGCTCCCTAGGTCCATGCAGGTACACATGCAGGTTTGATCCCTAGGGCCGTGCAATGAAAGGAGGGTGCACCCTTTCTTCCTCCAGAGTACACCTTGGTTCTGGTGCTCCTATTTAATGGTAGTCAAGGTGCCTGTGATGTGTGAGTGCAAAGCAGAGCATAAAGAGAGGAACTAAGGTATACAGATTTTTTTAAGATACATCTGGCCAAGTCATATCTAAATGTGAAGGGTGTCTTATACGTATTCCCCTCACTATAGTAAAGTGTAAATTTCTTAGGTAGCAGGATACCTTACTGATTCCAATGCTCAGCTGTGCAGATTTCTAAACCGTCCTGTCTCTTTCCTTTTGTAGATCATGCAAAGATCTGTGAGTCTCTGTAGCTTTAGTCCAGTCTTGTGAGGAATGGAGTACATGGAGTTGTTTCCTCACTCTTCTTTTATTTGCTGGAACTCGCTAGAATCTACAAGAGGTGGACCCAGGATCCACACCCAAGCTTCCTGTAGGGGCAGTGCCAGAGTTGGTTAACTCTGTCACTTCCATACATACCCATATTGAGTATACAGAACATACTATGACATACAATAACATGACAGACATTAAACAGCAAACAATTTACACTCTGCTCTTGGGTCTAAGGCAACCTCTAATGTTTTTAATAATCTATAGTAAGGAAATTGTTTCTTATAATACATCCTGAAGCTGCTGCAGGACATCTTTTCTAAGATAATAGGGGCTTCTGGTTCACCTTTAATTCCTGGAAAACACCCTCATCCTCTAAATCAAAGAGGTTTACAACAGCCATGGTGTGTACTAGGACACACAGCTCAGCTTCTGAAATATTTTTTTACATTTTTTTATATGTCACCCAATCAGTGGTTGACACAGGAGAGGGAACTTCCAGCAGAAGCAATCTGTAACGGGAAGAGATAAGCGGCGCCTATTTATCCCTGCTTTCTTTTGTATCATCTTCAGGTTCTGACATCAGAATGAGATGTTGATACAAATGTTTTGTATATATACATGTTTGCTCACTGTGCACAAGAGCTTACATTCTAATAGTGGAAGACTGGTTACTGTTTTAAAGACAGACAAAACGATGTATGTGAAGATAATGGATTTGCTGGCTATTTTTGTGTTGCTCTCTGCAGTGACTAGTGTACACATGCTCTCACACATACTGTACAGTATACGTATTCTCCGGAATGTCAGCACCCACTGTATAGATAAGGGCGACTCCTGTATTCATCACTCATCTCTCCTACCATCAGCCTCCTCTCCACTCAGCTACAAGCAGACTCCCATGATCATCTATTTCACTCCGAAAATTTTTTCACTTTTTTCACTCCGAAAAATGTGATTAAAAAAAATTTTTACAGATGTCGCCCTGGATTTTCTTTCCATGGAATTGATGAGCACTACCAGATAGAGGGGTGTCTTCTATAGAACGGCAAGAGCAATTGCGAAGGGAAATTTTTGGACTCTGCAATGTCCACAACGCATCAAATCAGAAGCACTGAATCAGCCATGTGTTCTGGAAGTATAGAGGCGCATGCACAGTCGCATGTATAGAGCAGCAGCACAGACGTGAGGTTGTCAGTGCAAAATGTCCGGTCCTGCCGATCAAGCATCAGGGAGAGCTTCTTCGGAAGTAGGGACAGCCCATCGTGAGTGAAGAACTCTTGTTGATGAGACAAATCAATTTACTTAACTTCCAATTGGGATGTACAGTAATAAAAGAGCTTAGTGGGGGAGAGGGGGTGTGACCAGTGGCGTATATAGAGAAGTAAGGGCCCCATAGCAAGGATCAAACCAGGCCCCCCCGCACAGGACAGAAGGGTTTCTACCTAAACCCTTTCAATGACCCTTGGGCCATTTTTCCACTGCCTCATTTGCTAAAAGTTGTTCTTTTAGAAGGTAGAGTCCTGACCAAGTAGAAGAGGAGAAAATCCCAACTAAGACTGGGCCCCCTCTTACCCTGGGCCCCATTAGTAGTCGCACGGTCTGCCGCTATGGTAGTTACTCCCCTCGGTCAGACAGCACAGCTTAACAAACAAGGGAAGAAGGGTCCACATATGAAGACCTGGTGGGTCTAAATAGGCATGTTCCCAAGTGAAACGGCCATCACCTCAAGCACTTGCCATTACTCACTTTACTGTGTTACAGATTACTGAAATAAATGAACATTTTAAAGGCTTGGTGGGTGCCACTGCATTGTTCTCCGCTTGATATTTAAAAGAAGGACTTATATTTCTTCTTCCTGCTGGATCCACGTCCAGCTTTGGCTAAAAAAAAAAAAAAACTGCATTAAAAACTTCAAAAAACTCTACGTCTGAAACCAGGCTAAACGTGGCCACACACATTTAGTGGAAGTTGATCAAAGCTGACAATTTCAACCAAAACGATCATTCATCAGGTGAAAATTAACAGTGAACGATCGTGTTAGTTATCCAAAGACAGATCATCATCATCTGAAAAGAAGTCGTGAATGAAATTTTTGTCCAATAGTTGGATGAGAGTTCTTTCATTCAAAGAGAGATAATACGTGGATGATTTATTCTGCGGATGAGCGTTCCCAGAAAGGTCTTTTGTCCATCACCCAGTGCCATTGAACATGTACACGTATGACCAGTCTGGACAACTGTAACGGCCAACATGGACTAAAATGTGTATGGTCGTGTCTGCGAAAGGAGCCTTCACCAGATGATTGCTTGTTCAACTGCTGGTCAAACATCACCTTACTTCTAGTGTATGGCCACCTTAAGTGTCTTCTGGTTTCCTCTAGCTCGCCAAAAAAATACTGATAGGTTATGTGGCTTTCTAAAAAATGGTCCTAGTATGTGTGTGTGACAAAGGGAAATTTGATTTATATATTAATGCTAAGATGGGATGCCCTTGGTGTTGGTGATGATAGAGAGCCATGATGAGGCCAGTTTTAGTGTACGAGTAAACTGAACTTTACTAAAGGAACATGGCATTTGGCACATACATGTACTTCGAAGTATAGTGATTCTCTCTGAAGCCCTTTAAAGATAAAATGTGTAGTCTTCCCAATCCAGCAGTGCAAATTCTTTCTCTTTTTATCCGTATATCTATGCAGGATGTTGTCTTTTAACAGATGGACAATCTGCCTCTTTAATATAAAAGGGTGCCTAAAGCTTCTAAGGCCCCTTTCACACCTGCGGCAGGGGACTCCGGCAGGCTGTTCCGGCAGGTGAAAAGCCCGCCGGATCCATGCTGCCGCAGGTGCACGTATGGGGCCGGAGCGTAGTGGGAGCAGGCTGCGGATCCGGCCACAGCACGGCAACCCATGCCGAGAGGCAGCCGGAACAAAAATACATGTTGTATTTGTCTGCCGCAGGTGTGAAAGGGGCCTAACACAATCCAAAGCTGTGAAGTCCATAGCCTGACACTTGTGTTACCTTCACTGGCTTTTTTATCCATGCACTGTCCCTTGTAATAGCCACTCTAACACTGGCACTAGTTACAGATACGTTCCTCTTTTCTTTCTGTTGGCTACTCTTGGCTTATGGGGCTGGTGTATCCCTATCTGCTACCTCTCCTCCCCATATCCCTATACACAGTCCTAGGAAGGAAACTACTTTATATAGTTTCCATAAAACTCCTTAGCAGTGACCACTGGGGATAGATAGATAGATAGATAGATAGATAGATAGATAGATAGATAGATAGATAGATAGATAGATAGATAGATAGATAGATATTAGATAGATAGATAGATATTTAGATGTATGGATAAAAAATGACAAAAAACGGACAGCACCTCCTACAGGTGAGAGTCAGGTGCAAGCTACCTATTGGCTAATTAAATACTAATCAAAGAATGGCAGCAGCACTAGATAAGCCATGACACATAAAATGAACATATGAAAAGGTAAAAAAGCATAACTGCTATATGGTAAAGTGGAAACTCTTAGCGCATATAAATGATCATAAATATGTCGGGCTCATCCACCAACGATCAAGGTGGCTTCCAATCGGATGAGTCCTACACTAACACTGACCTGCATCCTACACAAACCGGCAGGCCCATATCAGGAGAACACCATACCTGGTCAGAAGCTGCACCAGTGTGAACAGGAGTGCTAAATTCCCCAGAGGAGGCCAGTCTTCCTCTATATATACATAATTGCAAAAAACAGACAGCACCTCCTACAGGTGAGAGTCAGGTGCAAGCTACCTATTGGCTAATTAAATACTAATCAAAGAATGGCAGCAGCACTAGATAAGCCATGACACATAAAATGAACATGAAATGAACATATGAAAAGGTAAAAAAGCATAACCACCTGTAGGAGGTGCTGTCCGTTTTTTGTCATTTTGTATATATAGAGGAGGATTGGCGTCCTCTGGGAATTTAGCACTCCTGTTCACACTGGTGCAGCTTCTGACCAGGTATGATGTTCTCCTGATATGGGCCTGCCGGTTTGTGTAGGATGCAGGTCAGTGTTAGTGTAGGACTCATCCGATTGGAAGCCACCTTGATCGTTGGTGGATGAGCCCAACATATTTATGATCATTTATATGCGCTAAGAGCTTCCACTTTACCATATAGCAATTATGCTTTTTTACCTTTTTATATGTTCATTTTATGTGTCATGGCTTATCTAGTGCTGCTGCCATTCTTTGATTAGTAGATGTATGGATAGATATGAGATAGATAGATAGATAATAGATAGATAGATAGATATTAAATACATATGGAATAGATAGATAGATAGATATTTAGATGTATGGATAGATTAGAGATAGATAGATAGATATGAGATAGATAGATATTAGATAGATAGATAGATAGATATTAAATGCATATGGAATAGATAGATAGATAGATAGATAGATAGATAGATAGATAGATAGATAGATAGATAGATAGATAGACACCACACACAACATATAAGTCTATTGTACCATTCAGGCTTTTTCCAGCTGGAGGCACTGATATGTGTGAACAAGCTGTAATACCCCTCACGGCTTAGATCTGTCAGATTACATGTATTGTATGTCTCTCTGGAATGATTTCCATTGTGGAAAGAATGCGGTGTCTGGAGTTTTTGGGTTCTCCTAATACTTAAACATCACGGAAGGTTTGGAGAAATGTAAATAATAGGAAAAAAAATTAGATAATTTCATTTTGTTTCCTCTGTCTAAGCTTGTATAGAATTTCTCGGAGGTGGAAATCCCTGTGTACCAGTTCTTGGGCATCCCTTTAAGATAAAGGCCTGTGGAATACTTTTGATATCTACACCCATATAGCACTGACAAACTCAACTCTGCTTCATCTATATTATCTAGATTCTAGAGGAATTTATCAAAGGTTGTTTTCTACACATAGTAAACTGGCGATGCACTGACAGCCTCCTATGTGGCATAGAAGAAGTTAATATTCCGTGAGTTTGATGATGCCGCAGCCTGAGCTTATCACACTTGTTTATATCCCACCAGACAGTCCCACTTGTAAATGGATGAACTGTTCCCTGGAGAAACTGGAGCAGGACACCACATGTCACCACTAGAAGTCCCACAGAAGAGGACTGGTTCCACATCTGGCCTCTCAAGCTATGTTATGAGAAGCTCCTTGGCCTGGTTCATCCCTCAGTCCAGCTTTTTACAGGTTTTTTTTTTTTTTTTTTTATAGCCATAGGTAATTCTTCTCTAGTCCCCACCTACACCATTAAAGGGGTATTCTCATCTTAGACAATGGGGGCATATCGCTAGGATATGCCCCCATTGTCTTATAGGTGCGGGTCCCACCGCTGGGACCCGCACCTATATCCAGAACGGAGCGGGGAGCGCTGCGCCTGGAGGACCCCAGGTTTCCGGGGGTCCGGCCACCACCAGGCACAGCTCCCCGCGCCGCTCATAGAAATGAATGGGAGCCGGGCCGTGCATGCGCGGTGCGCTCCCATTCATTTTTATGGAGCCGACGGAAGTAGCCAAGCCAGTGCTCGGCTATTTTCGGCGGCCCCATAGAAATGAATGGAGGGCGGCTGCGCATGCGCAGTGCGCCCTCATTCACTTCGGGGGCTCCGTTCTTGAAATAGGTGCGGGTCCCAGCGGTGGGACCCGCACCTATAAGACAATGGGGGCATATCCTAGCGATATGCCCCCATTGTCTAAAATGAGAATAACCCTTTAATTACAATATGTATATACAAGCACCTGGAATCTGATGACTATAGCCAACCCCTTTAATGACCCCCCTAATGCCCGGGCACCTCATATACATTACAGACCAAAAGTTTGGACACACCTTCTCATGCAAAGAGTTTTCTGTATTTTCATGACTATGAAAATTGTAGATTCACACTGAAGGCATCAAAACTATGAATTAACACATGTGGAATTATATACTTAACAAAAAAGTGTGAAACAACTGAAAATATGTCTTATATTCTAGGTTCTTCAAAGTAGCCACCTTTTGCTTTGATTACTGCTTTGCACACTCTTGGCATTCTCTTGATGAGCTTCAAGAGGTAGTCACCTGAAATGGTTTTCACTTCACAGGTGTGCTCTGTCAGGTTTAATAAGTGGGATTTCTTGCCTTATAAATGGGGTTGGAACCATGAGTTGTGTTGGGCAGAAGTCAGGTGGATACACAGCTGATAGTCCTTCTGAATAGACTGTTAGAATTTGTATTATGGCAAGAAAAAAGCAGCTAAGTAAAGAAAAACGAGTGGCCATCATTACTTTAAGAAATTAAGGTCAGTCAGTCCGAAAAATTGGGAAAACTTTGAAAGTGTCCCCAAGTGCAGTCGCAAAAACCATCAAGCGCTACAAAGAAACTGGCTGACATGAGGACCGCCCCAGGAAAGGAAGACCAAGAGTCACCTCTGCTGCGGAGGATAAGTTCGTCCGAGTCACCAGCCTCAGAAATCGCAGGTTAACAGCAGCTCAGATTAGAGACCAGGTCAATGTCACACAGAGTTCTAGCAGCAGACACATCTCTGCAACAACTGTTAAGAGGAGACTGTGTGCAGCAGGCCTTCATGGTAAAATAGCTGCTAGGAAACCACTGCTAAGGACAGGCAACAAGCAGAAGAGACTTGTTTTGGGCTAAAGAACACAAGGAATGGACATTAGACCAGTGGAAATCTGTGCTTTTGGTCTGATGAGTCCAAATTTGAGATATTTGGTTCCAACCACCGTGTCTTTGTGCGACGCAGAAAAGGTGAACGGATGGACTCTACATGCCTGGCTCCCACCGTGAAGCATGGAGGAGGAGGTGTGATGGTGTGGGGGTACTTTGCTGGTGACACTGTTGGGGATTTATTCAAAACTGAAGGCATACTGAACCAGCATGGCTACCACAGCATCTTGCAGCAGCATGCTATTCCATCCGGTTTGCGTTTAGTTGGACCATCATTTATTTATCAACAGGACAATGACCCCAAACACACCTCCAGGCTGTGTAAGGGCTATTTGACCAAGAAGGAGAGTGATGACCTGGCCTCCACAGTCACCAGACCTGAACCCGATCGAGATGGTTTGGGGTGAGCTTCACCGCAGAGTGAAGGCAAAAGGGCCAACAAGTGCTAAGCATCTCTGGGAACTCCTTCAAGACTGTTGGAATACCATTTCAGGTGACTACCTCTTGAAGCTCATCAAGAGAATGCCAAGAGTGTGCAAAGCAGTAATCAAAGCAAAAGGTGGCTACTTTGAACAACCTAGAATATAAGACATATTTTCAGTTGTTTCACACTTTTTTGTTAGGTATATAATTCCACATGTGTTGATTCATAGTTTTGATTCCTTCAGTGTGAATCTACAATTTTCATAGCTCCTCCCACCAGCTAGTTACATAGACACTCCCCATCACTGCTCCTAACCACACCCAGCTAGTTTATAGCTCCTCCTACCCCGCTAGTTACATAGACAATCCGATTACTGACACACCCATGGACATAACATCACAGGAAATAAGAAAGAGCTGCATGGACATGGTCATGTGACCACAGCCCAGAACAGGAGATAGGAGCAGTAAAGGTAAAAGAAATACATTACAAAATTAAAGCTATCTTCATAAATGACTACTTTAATGGATTTTGGCACAAACTGAAAAACCCCTTTAAGATCATATATCAGAAGAATCCATCTTGCTAAAAAATGCTTTTTTCTCATAAATTCTGTGAGAAACTTTGAGTAAAACATTGCAAGTTCCAGTGGCTGCTGTGTTATGGAGACATTCTCCCCTGAGAGCGTTGCTTCTAGCAGTATACAGTCACTCAGGGTGGCATCACAGTACAGTACAGCACAGTATTACAGAGCCCTGGCCCCTCCATGCGGTGCACATGCTATTGCAGGGCTTCTAGGAAAAGCTATACAATTTTAAGCAAAAACAATACTTTGCCAGCGGCAGTAGAAGGGGATATAGCCAATGTAGCCCCCCCACTGACCGGAGATTCCCCTCAGGACTTCAGAATAGATTTAGCTCATAGTGATAATTATCCTACCAGAGGGCAGGGCGGCATTCCTTCTCATGATTGCCAATTATTATAAACATGTGGGCTGGTGGTGGAGTGCGAAGGACGGATTTTGCTTGCTCAGCCAATATTTACCGGTATCCTGCCTCCCTATAGTATAAAACCAATCTGAGTCTTAAAAAGTGGCTTTCCGAGTATCTGATCGGTGGGGGTCCAACACCTGGGACCCCCGGCAATCAGCTCTTTGAGAAGGTACTGGAGCTCGCAGTAGGGCCGCGGCCTTCTCACAACTTCTCTCAGTTTCCCCCTCAGCTTTCATTTCTTAAAGGGGTTGTGTCACTTCAGAAAATGGCTGCGTGACGTTAATACCAGGCACTTACTAATGTATTGTGATTAATCAAGTTCTTTTGATTGTTACTGTAATTACAATTATGGTATTATCTCTTTTCTCTGTATATTTGGGGATTTAGTGTGATTAGGAGGTTTTCCAAATGTTATTGTCTCTGCCCCTTATTCATATGTCCGAATGTCTTTGTTCCTGCCCCCCATCCAATGAAGAAGAGAAAGGGGGTAGTAATCCATAGTTCCGAGGCTCATCTATTGGCGCTGCACTTCACGCTACATTGGACCGCCGTATGTCTTCTTAGTGGGCGGGCTGGAACGCTTGGTGTGCGTTCCACCCCTCCCTCTGATGAGGATGGCGGCTCGGCAGTGGCGTGATACGGATCATCCGGCGGTATGCGTTATGTAATAGACACCTGCTCTTTATTATATTTGAATTTTGGGCGCCCTTTTGCCTTTATAAGGATAGACTTTCATTGACCTAGTAACCTCCTGACGAAGCAGAGGTGAAACGCGCGTCGAGGTTGTTCTTTCTGACATCGGGTGATACCCCTGATCATGTCCATGGGTGAGTTGGATATGTGACTTTTTATGGTTATGTGGGGCGGTGAATACATTCCCTCCATTGTTACCTTTATTTGATATTGAGGCCAGGGATAAGTGGCTAATGTCTTTTTTCACCATCTCACTCATGGTACATGTTTAACATCTTTTTTGGGGGTCATTCTACCCGTTGTCTGGGTCTTGGCTCAGCCCCATTATAATTTGTCTGACTGTTTTTTGCCCTATATATTTATTCAATGTATTATATGTATTCTGATATTTTTAATGATAATTAATACAATTTTGATATGTTTATAGTATATCTTGTGGTTGTTGTGCCTTTTTGACCCTGTTTGAGGGTATCCTTTTAGGTTGGTATTCATTGTTTTGGACACACCCAATATAGCAATATGTGAGGAATTTTTTTGGTATGTGTTGTTCCTAATGTATTGTGATTGTCCATATTGCCTCCTTTGCTGGCTGGATTAATTTTTCCATCACATTATACACTGCTCGTTTCCATGGTTACAAACACCCTGCAATTCATCAGTGGTGGTCATGCTTGCACACTATAGGAAAAAGTGCTGGCCTATGTTGCAGTGTCCCACATATTATGTGCGTAAAAGGGACACAGCAAATTGTTAATGTAATGTGCCTTTCTGATAGCCATGTCATCTATTGTCCAAGTATTTTATATGCTATAAGAACCTCTATGGCTGAGTAGTGCAATATTATTTGCCACCACAAGATGGTGCTAGTCTGCCTTCTATATAAGGCCCAGTAAGAGGTTAGAGGTTAGTGAGGAAGTGAGACAAGAGGAAGTGAGAGAGAGAGAGAGAGAGAGAGAGAGAGAGAGAGAGAGAGCGCAGTTCAGTCAGTTAGGTAGTTAAGAAGCAACCAAGTACTGTGCAGGAGGAAGAAGTGTGGTGATTTCCTTCTAAAGGCTGTCAATATCCCCTGACCTTGGCCACGTCAGGATATCATTTTGACACTTACGAACCAAGCCACTAGAACCCTGAGCATAACTGGACTAAATCAAGACTGACAGAGGTAATCGACCGTCTCCGGTTCTTATGGACTCTGACAGCACCCATGTGGTCAAGAAAAGCCTCCGGCACCTGACTACAGAATTAGCAACCAGGTACAAGTTGTTATTGGCCTTCACTTTGATCCCTCCGGGAAGTGCAGCCATTACTTAGTTTTGGAACCTTCTGGCATAGATGTACTAATTCCTGCCCTACAGGGTCTCCTTCAGAAGAGAGGTCTCATGAAAGTGACTTTAGTGAAGATCCCACCAGAGGTTGAGAGTAACTGGATTTAAAGATAAAGAGTCTAACTAACGACACAGTGTACCGAAACACCAGCCAAAGAGGAATTCTTAAAGCAGAACAACTGTAACAGTGATTTATGAAAGTGTAATATCTCAAGGCAAAAGTAAAGCAATTTGTTATTTATACAAGGCTGCCTCCTCTCTTCACTTGTACTACAAACTTTGTGTCTACCGCAGCTAACAATAAGTCCCCTTAGGAGGGAACTTCGGGGTATAAACATGTAACTTAAATTAATCAAAAACCCTTTGATTAACAATAACCCCTTTAGGGATCCTCCAATAGTATTGAAACTAAAACATAACTTTTATTAGAATAATCATAAAATGTTCAATATTATGTTAGGGAAGAAATTAATTAAAATTATCAGTAGTTTGTCACCGCTTGAATATTACATGTCCAGTTAGGGTCACTATAGATACTTTAATGCCAGAGGTGTTTGGGAGAGAGAATGTCACTAACTTTATGGAGTAATTACTCTCCAAAGATTAGTTGGATTGCTGGTAGGGATGTAACGACCAATGCCACCAATGAATGAATAGTCCCAACACTGGTACTTTACTATTATTATTTGTTATTGTAATTCATTGTGGTTTATTTGTATAGGATCGTCTATCCTTCGATTGGGGTTCCTCTCCCACTGCTATTGCCCCCAATACAGAATGACCCCACCGGGTTATAGTTATTAATATAAGTAGGCGTTTATTTGCCCCTTGAAATAATCATTACAGGGGTCAATCCATGTATGTTTAAGGAGAGATAACTGCAGGGATTTGTGGACATGTATTTGGGGGCCTGGCTCCTCGCTCAAAACTGCCGTGTACAATAATGCTACAAGTCAGATTGTATTAGCGGAGATTAAAGTTGCAACCCGCCGGTGCTCGCTGTCAGTCCTTACTGACTTGTGTGGAGCTATGCCCTATACTCCGTCCACAACACTGAAGCTCTGTCCCCTGCAGCGTTAGGGGTTCTCCCCTGATCTTTATAACGCCGCAGTGGACTCTGGCTCCGTCCCCTGCTGGATTCGAAGTTCCCTCCTGATCTTTACAACGCCGCAGTGTACACAAGCTCCGTCCTCTGCCTCGTTAGGAGTACTCTCCCAATCAGCGGACAATCGCCACTGTCTCAATCCAAACACAACACCTCACTCTCTCCTCTTACACTTCACTAGTGACAAACTACTGTCTAAAACATAACACTGCGCTATAACCCTCCCAACATGTTTCACCGCATATAGCGGCTTCGTCAGGGGAAAAGGGGTATACGGCGAGCGGGACGCCCGTCCTCCCTGTTTATTAACTTAGTGTTTCCTCCCCATTAACCACTAGCCAATCCTATGTGGTGATGTGCTGAGTGATGGTAGAGAACTTCCAATGGAAGCTGCTGACCTAAGTCCACGTCAGAATAGCCGGAATGGCCAATGATAGTCCACTATTGACGTAACTGGGAGGTGGAGATCTTAGACTCACAACTAGAGTTGAGCAAACGTGCTCGTAACGAGCACTGTACTGCTCGGATCCCCTGCGCTTGCATGGGTGCAGCCATCCGGATCCGTCCTCCTCACCCGACGGATCCGGATGCCTGTGCCCATGCAAGCGCAGGGGATCCGAGCAGTACAGTGCTCGTTACGAGCACATTCGCTCAACTCTACTCACAACCCAACAACAGTAATGCCCTCCTCTTCACGTAAGGAAATGGTGTCCTTGTCCCACGCAACTGCACACCGGCCCAGGGAGTCACCGAACCAGCACCATTAGACACTGTGACATAACCCCAACGCTCACGAATGCCCCTGCAGTCCAGCTCGCTGCAATGTGCACTATGGTCCTGGCCCCAGAGAGGCCATCGCCTTTTTCTATAATGTGTAAGCATAACCACTACGGCTGGATTGCTGGGTGGTCGTAACCATGGAAACGAGCAGTGTATGATGTGATAGAAAAATTCATCCAGCCAGCAAAGGAAGTAATATGGACAATCACAGTACATTAGTAAGTGCCTTGTATTCATATTCATTTTCTCTACATGATAAATGCCATTTGCTGAGGTGAGACAACCCCTTTAATGAAACCACACTAAAAATGCCATAAAACTACATGAGGTATGAAAAAAAAAAAAAAGCTTTTCCCATGGTGTCTTTTTGTGGATAAAAAAAATGCCACAGCAAATTTGTGTGTGTATAGGGGGCCGAAGTCAATTTTTTGACTGTCATATAATTCCAAAGGGTTCACAAAGTTTAGAGCACCGCCAGGTATATGTATCCAGTCCACAGTGCATGTAGACTAGCACTCCCCTCAGTTATTTGTGCCTTACTTCTTAAAGGTATAGGTCACCTGTAAGCGTCCACCAGATAAAGAGCTTGCACCCCTGGCTGCTCGCTATGACCACCGCTGAGTCTAGGACATCTTCAGGCTTCATTTAGTCTCTGTATTGTGTGCGGTGCAGACAGAATTGGTTGGGTTTCCTGTTTGTACATATGGTGAATTCATAGATTAACAGTTATTGGACAAGCATGTCGCTGACAGACCTTCAGGGTCGTGCATTTTCACTGCTATTTAATCTGACTGTGCCTTCTTTGTCTTAGAAGCTGAGTTTGGTTGGTGCCGAGCCGCTGTTTAGAAGGTGTTTTATTCTTCTTGCACTTTCAGGCTGAGGGGCACGCCCTTCCCATTAGGCTCCCTTAGCAGCTTGTTTGGCAGGGGGCGCTCAGTCACGGGTCACTTGCGCTCGGCATGCCGCCTGCACACAGGTGTTTTATTTGGGACACTTTTTTGTGTGTGTTACACAAAGCTCAGGAAGTGTGTCAGTCAGAGAAAGTGTCAGGAATAATACGGCTGCCATAAATCAAGCCAAAGTGATTCCTACGGGATGAGAAATATCGTCCGTGCAATGAGCGCAACGTTTCTAGACACACAAATGACATAATTATAAGTGACATATTGAGAATAGTGTCTAAACCATGCATAATATAAGACAAAAGAGTCTTATGTAGATGTCATAGATATACTATGAGGAGACTACATTGTCTTTTTATATGGATGTCCTATATTCAGGATACAGATGAAATCAGAGGAAATCCGACACCCTGCACCCCTGCCGATCAGCTGTAGCTCAGGCGCCAGAAGTGCTGGAACCACAGCGCCATCCATTGTGTAGTGGACAGAGCTGGTTACTGCAGCGCTGCTCCCATTGAAGTGAATGCTGCAGTAACCAGCTCCATCCACTAAACAATGCACAGAGCTGCTCATCGGGGGTGCTGGGTGTTGGATCCCTGCTGATTAGGCTAGGGCTACATAGCGACAGTTGTCGCACAAAAGTCGCACAGCAATTTTTATAATGATAGCCTATGGTGTCGCACTGCGACGTGCAACATGCTGCGACATGTCGTGTCAAAGTTGCAAGCATGTTGCAGTGAGACTTAAAGGGGTTGTCCAAGTTAAATTTATTGCTTTCCTATCCTTAGGATAGGTCATCAATATCAGATCGCAGGGGTCCGACATGATCAGCTATTTGAAGAGGAGGCGCGCCGTACCAGTGCTGCCTCCTCTTCACTGTTTACACGCTAGCCGTAACATGGGCAGCGGTGAGTAGGTGTAATTACACCTAACTGCCCCATTCATTTCAATGGGGCGGCTCGTTCCTATACAAGTCTATAAGAGCGATCCTTCCCATTGAAATAAATGGGGCAGTTAGGTGTAATTACACCTACTCACCACTACCCATGTTACGGCTAGCGTGTAAACAGTGAAGAGGAGGCAGCACTGGTACGGCGCGCGCCTCTTCTTCAAACAGCTGATCGGCGGGGGTGCCGGGTGTCGGACCATCTCCCCGATCTGATATTGATGACATATCCTGAGGATAGTAAAGTAGTTAGTTTGAAAACAGCACTCACTCGGCCTTCAGACTGCCTCCAGAGATGCACCAGCACGCCCAGGACCTTTGATCCAATCAGTCCATCGAATAGCTCAATATAAACAAACGGACGGCAGCATCCCAAATCCAAAAAGGCTTTTTCTTTATTCAAGTGGGTTCCATAAAAATAGTACACAATTACTGGCCATTAGGTGGGCCAATGCAACGTTTCGGCTACTCACTAGCCTTTGTCAAGCATATTACACCATGTGATTTCAAACTTTAAATAGTACATACAGCTCCTCCTCTCATCTGCATGCACAAATCAGTGAGTTCTATAAATTATGCTAAACAGTAGATTTCAAACTTCCCACCAATGTGAAAGATGACTCACGGAGTATTCACTCCCACTCACCTATCATAGGACAGACATCTTAATGCAACTGTGCAGGTCATCAGGCAGACCCCCATCATCGCACGCACGTCTCCAAAGCGTCTCTATTGTTACACTGCGCATGCCCTAAGGATCATACTGACCCCATCGCGCATCTAAGATTAGTGTATCTGGCCCCTCCCCCTTTTTTTGACGTCATCAGATCATGTGACCGCTCCCGGTCATCTGTTCAGGAAGGAACCCTCCCATCGTATCAGTATTGGGAGACTCAACGAAGCGTCTCAGTTGTCATGGAGATCTGTCCTGCCGATCGATATTACTGGCTGCGTTCAGCGCAATCATGCGCATTGACCCTGCAGTCATCTATTCCGTTAGCACTATGTTCAGATCCCTTTTATTATGTGGCCGTTGTAAACATTAATGGTTTCCACTTCCTAGTTGGGGGAGCCACCTTATATTCGCTATATTTAATCTTCAATTCGCGATAAGAGACGTGCGCACTAGATGCCGTCTCCCGATGTCCATCTAAAATCTAAAAAACAAACATATATATCAATTAAAACAAGTTAATAAAATCACACAATATTAACCCAATGACTTATAGAAGAAGACATCATACACTTAGTCCAAGTTACTTACATTAAATTCAATATTCATCCCATACAGTTGTAGGGCCTTCAAATTGAAAATCCACCTTAATTCTTTTTTTCTTAGTAATTTCTCCCTGTCTCCCGCTCTCCTCAGAACTTCCACCGAGTCAATAACCCGGAATCTCAATTGATTAACTGAGTGCCCATTCTCAATAAAGTGCTTAGCTACTGGTTTCTCAATCATTTTTTTCCTGATTGTACTCTTGTGTTTATTAATTCTTTCTCTAATTTCCATCGTCGTCTCCCCAACATAGATCATACCACACGGGCAAACTATCATGTAATTACGTATTGGGATCTGCATGTAAAAAATCCCCTAATATTAAATATCTCTCCCGTATAGGGATGCGCAAAGGTATCTCCCTTGATCATGTTGCCGCAATTGCAGCAACCTAAGCAAGGGAAATTACCCATCTTTTTCGGGGCTAAACGTTTTTGCCGCTCCACCTGTCTTCCACCAACGTCAGACTTCACCAGTCTATCCCGTAGATTGGCATTTCTCCTGTATGACATTAATGGCTGTGTTTTGAAGTCACCCACATTAGGTAATCCTCTCTGTAGGATATGCCAATCTTTTTTCAAAATATTGGCTATTCTTCCACTACACTCACCATAGGTAGACACAAATGGAATCCTGTCAGCCTTATTCGATCTCCTCTCCTTTCTTATTACAGTGGTCTCCCTCATGGTTTTTTTCACTCTTTCTTTTGTCCTTGATAGTAGTCTATGGGGGTACCCTCTAACCATAAATTTAGAGCACATTTCCTCAACACGTTTATCAAATGTATTATCATCTGAAACTATCCTCCTCACTCTCAGTAATTGGCTCCAGGGGAGTGATTGTATCATGCTATGGGGATGACTGCTATCATATGACAACACATTATTTTTATCTGTAGTTTTTTTAAAAATATCTGTTTTCATTACACCATTATCTATGTACACACGTACATCTAAGAATTGCAACTCATTCCTAGAGACAGTTTTGGTAAATTGCAGTCCTGGTATAGCAGAATCCAGATGTATATGGAATAATTCCAGTTCTTCTAAAGTCCCACACCAAATCATGAAGACATCATCGATGTTATGCCACCAGCACAGGATCCTCTCCATGAAGCGCAATCGGTACACCAGCTCATCCTCAACAGCCGCCATATAGATGTTAGCGTACATAGGGGCCATGTTGGCCCCCATCGCCGTACCGCGTTGCTGTTGGTAGAAGCGGTCCCCAAAGAGAAAATAGTTCCTCCGAAGGACCACCTCCAACAGCTGGAGGACCAGCCGCGTACAACCTGGAGAGAACCCTGTGCCGGCAAGCGCCACACCGACAGCCCTCAGACCTGCTTCATGTTCAATGGAAGTGTACAATGACACAACATCAAAAGATGTCAGATAAAATGTATGGGGCAAATTCAACTCACGTAATTTTAACAAGAATTGTCCTGTATCTTGAATATAAGAGGGAGCATTAATTGCGTATCCACGCAATACTCTATCCAGAAATGTAGCAATTGGGCTGAAGATGGAACCCCTACCCGAGACTATGGGTCTCCCTGGTGGGTCAACCAACCTTTTGTGAATCTTGGGGAGTATATATAATAATGGGGTTATAGGTCGTTGAACCCTCAAGTATTCTCCCAAGTCATCATCTATAAGGTTATCTTCCCTAGCCTGCATCACAATGTGTTCTATCTCACCCATAATCTCGGGCTTGGGGTCCATCCTCAGCAACTTATATACATCAACATCATCCAACTGTCTCTGGACCTCTGCAGTATACTTGGCCGTATCCATCACAACGACCGCACCTCCCTTATCGGCCGGTTTTACAGTAATTGCCTTATTCATTTCAAGACCCTTTAAAGCTTTCCTCTCCTGAAGAGATAAATTAGGCACCATACTTTTGATGCCAGATTCTCTCAATTGCCCAATCTGTTTACTGACAATCTCAATATATGATTCAACTATATGGTTGTTCTGTGGGGGGGAGAATGTACTCTTCATTCTAAGATCATAATCCTTTAAACAAAACCTGTTATCATTTCTATTGGTACCCTTACATTCAATCTTATCAGAGATAGTAGAGAAAAATGCTTTTAGTCGTAATCTCCTAAAAAATTTTTGTAAATCCAATTCTACGTCAAACCAATTACATGGCTTAACAGGACAAAAAGAATGAATATTGAATTTAATATTTTAGATGGACATCGGGAGACCGGCATCTAGTGCGCACGTCTCTTATCGCGAATTGAAGATTAAATATAGCGAATATAAGGTGGCTCCCCCAACTAGGAAGTGGAAACCATTAATGTTTACAACGGACACATAATAAAAGGGATCTGAACATAGTGCTAACGGAATAGATGACTGCAGGGTCAATGCGCATGATTGCGCTGAACGCAGCCAGTAATATCGATCGGCAGGACAGATCTCCATGACAACTGAGACGCTTCGTTGAGTCTCCCAATACTGATACGATGGGAGGGTTCCTTCCTGAACAGATGACCGGGAGCGGTCACATGATCTGATGACGTCAAAAAAAGGGGGAGGGGCCAGATACGCTAATCTTTGATGCGCGATGGGGTCAGTATGATCCTTAGGGCATGCGCAGTGTAACAATAGAGACGCTTTGGAGACGTGCGCGCGATGATGGGGGTCTGCCTGATGACCTGCACAGTTGCATTACGATGTCTGTCCTATGATAGGTGAGTGGGAGTGAATACTCCGTGAGTCATCTTTCACATTGGTGGGAAGTTTGAAATCTACTGTTTAGCATAATTTATAGAAATCACTGATTTGTGCATGCAGATGAGAGGAGGAGCTGTATGTACTATTTAAAGTTTGAAATCACATGGTGTAATATGCTTGACAAAGGCTAGTGAGTAGCCGAAACGTTGCATTGGCCCACCTAATGGCCAGTAATTGTGTACTATTTTTATGGAACCCACTTGAATAAAGAAAAAGCCTTTTTGGATTTGGGATGCTGCCGTCCGTTTGTTTATATTGAGATATCCTGAGGATAGGTCATCAATAAATATAACTTGGAGAACCCCTTTAAAGTGGCCCAGGAAAAAATACTAAAAGTGGCCCCATTTTGTAGTTGGGTCCAAACTGATGGAAGGCAGGACCAGCAATACTATATTGTGGCACATTTTACCACCCCAAAGGAGCAAAATACCACAGTCCATCACAAAACACTGCCAGCAGCACAAAATACATCCCCAAGAACTTCCACTGGCCGGTCGTGAGGAAGACTCAAGCAGCCTCCTGGGCATCGGCCCTCCGGGAAGTTTCCCTGTAAGGCCTATGGCCGCCCCTGATTGTAACAATACCTATCCTTGTCCGCAAGACGGACAAGAATAGAACATGTTCTATCTTTTTTGCGGAATGGCCATGCGGACAAATGGGTATGGAATGCGCACGGAGGCGTTTTTTTTATTTTATTTTTTTTGCAGACCCATTAAAGTGAATGGTTACATATACAGGCCGCAAAAAAAAAAAAACGGAATGACACGGAAAGAAAATACGTGTGTGAATGAGGCTTTACAGTTCAATAATTCTGATTAGATGATTTCTAGGGAGGAAATTGAACGACATACAGTATACAGCCTTGGCTTCAATGTATAGGAAATACCAATGACAGACTGATGCAATATATGGATGCGTCTATATTGCCTCTACTCCAGTGTGCATGCTGCGGTTTTTTTTTAATGTGCATGTATTTTATTCTCCATCAGAGTAGACTGCAGATTAAGATTAGAAAAAAGCAGATTGAATATTGATGAAAACTCTGCTGGTGTGAACGCTGCTTTGCTCATTTTGCAGCCTGATCAGTAGCATTATATTCCATAGATTACACGTGTCTATGGGGTACTGCCCCAGTCTCTACTGTATTTACCCCGGTGGATCACACAAGGTAATGGAGAGGAGAGCATTACGTCTCCAGAGATGTAAAAAAAAAAATTTTAACGTTTGAGTCCTATCAGTGTCAAATCTAAATAGCCAGTGATACCATTGAAAATATGTCGAAGTCTCCGCCAGCTTTATTAAAGAAAAATATTTCGCTTGCCTTGAGCTGGGTGAAGTTACTTTTCTATACGGGAATCAAATCTTTATCCGAGTTGAAGGATGACCGTTCCGAAATTCTGGCAAGTCTGTCTGAAAACAGTCCTGTTTGTGTTTTTAGGAGCCGTGTAACAGTGAGATTTCTCTTCTGGTTAATGTGGAGCTTTGTAGGATATAACACATACTAAGTGTTACATTTTTGTGAAGAGCCCACTGTCTTCCACTTCCAAATATCCTAGATTTTCCGTGCTAGACAGCCGGATACAATTCCTCATCAGGAGTATACAAGATTGCCACAGACCTTCTAACAATCCTGCTTTTCCTTAGGCCTCATGCACACGAACGTGTGCCGGCCGTGCCCGTGCTGCGGGCCGCAAACTGCGGTCCGCAATGCACAGGCACTGACCGTGAGGCCACCGCGTGCGGATCGCGGACCCATTCACTTGAATGGTGTCCGCGATCCGCATCCGAAGGTCCGCACAGCAAAAAAGTAGTGCTTGCGCTACTTTTTTGCGGTGCGGAGGCACGGCCAGAAACACCACGGAAGCACACGGTAGTGCTTCCATGGTGTTCCGATCCGTGCCTCCGCTCCGCATCTCCCGGATGGCGGACCCATTGAAGTGAATGGGTCCGCGATCCGTGATGCGGGCTGCACACGGCCGGTGCCCGTTTATTGCGGACCTGCCGTATGCGGCCCGCAGCATGTTCGTGTGCATGAGGCCTTAGACTCAAGAAGGTGAGAATTTCTCAATGTCTCTATAAATATTGGGGTGTTCTAGTTGGTCAGGGCTTAAAATATCCTGTAATATCAAATTCAAAAAGGCTGTGCCCCCTGAAACACATGCTGAGGATACAGGAAATCTCATTAATATCTGTCTACAGTAAGCAAACAGTTCCTAGTACCTGGAGACCCCAACCTGAGCAGTTCAGGAGATTTGGAGGATCTGACGTCTAGGAGCCCCTAACGGTCCTGAGAATGAAATTCTGCGTACCCCCTTCAAAAATTTTCATGAACAGAAGGTGGGATGCGTAAAGGGGATGCAGATCTAAAACCATGTCATTCTCAGGGTCGGTGGGAGGTCCTAGAGCTGTCATAATCATCTCTTAATCAAATATCTTCTGGTAGTTTCTACTTAAAGGGGCATACCGGTCATTCCCTGTCCACAGGAGGTGGGACCGCTGCTGAGGGGCCCCCTGAAATGAATGTATGTATAGTCAAAAATATATGTATAGTCAACATATCTGGTGCCCACTGATACCTCCATGCTGCCTCTTTTCTGGTCCCATATCCTTTGATTCCTTTCAAGATGGCTGCCACAGTTTCAGCTTTTCCCTTGTAGGGCATGTACACACCCCATCTACTGACATTATGCCTATGCCTTAGACTTTCTTATTCCATTAACTGAATCATCAACCCAATCGCTACTCTAGGCTACCATGGATATTCATATTGACCCCTTTGCTACCACCAGGGATATTACCACCTTTACTACCCTAGGTTATTATCTTCATTACCATTAACTCCTCCCCCATCCTACCCCACCATGGTTATTTCCAACAACTCCACCACCCTACCTACACTTGTGTTCCTCCAATACCAATCATCAGTGACAACCTGGAAAGTCTCTAGTGAGATAAAAAAAATGTCTATATTCAGTGGCATACATAGAGAAGTAAGGGCCCCACAGCAAGGATCAAACCAGCTTCCCCCACACCGGACAGAAGGTTTTCTGCCTAAAGCCTTTTCAATGACCCTTGGGCCATTTTTCCACGGCCTCATTTGCTAAAAGTTGGGGTAGAGTCCTGACCAAGTTTTCACCTCCAGTAGAAGAGGAGATAATCCCAACTAAGACTGGGCCCCCTCTTGCCCTGGGCCCCATAGCAGTCGCATGGTCTGCCGCTAGGGTAGTTACGCCCCTGTCTACATTTGTACACAGCTTTTGGTTTCTGGTGTTTTGTTTTTGGGGTCGTGGCATTTCTATCTAGGGAAGCATGTACATATGGAACTTTTTTCTGGTGATTTTCTCCATAGGCATATCGATAAAGTTTCAAAAACACCATGAAAAATCCCTGTTCAAAATGATAAAAAACATATTTAAAAACCATAAAAAACTTGAATGAGTGAACTTACGTATTCTAAAATGAGTGCAAAGGATGCCAAAAATAGCTGTAAAATGGCAAATTCATCTCTGCTAGAATAATAACTAGTAGAATAGATGGGGTGGGGGGTGTTAGGGGGAATAGGCTCCACAGTACATACAGGGGTGTTACTGTATATATAATCTGTTTCTACACCAAGCAGTGCAGAGCGGCAGCACTAGTGCAGCCCACGCACATTCCTCCACACTTAAGAGTGAGCCTTGTTTCCTATTACATTATTATTTTTATGCCTCTGAAGAAATCTCAAGTATTAGTCTTTGCACTTTCCAACTAAAAAGTGTGACTTTCAGCCGAGGGTTGTGTCAACATATGAACAGTCCAGACGGACTGTGAATTACACAGTGCAGCACAGACATGTATCGCCCCTCAACAACAGCAAAAACGACATACGGTACTACATATGGCATGTACGCAGATGTCCGGCCCATTGAATTGTAAAGCGCTGCGGAATATGGCGGCGCTATATAAATAAATATTATTATTATTATTTACACTATATTATCATCATGTAATTTATTGCTGTGATAACACTACAGGGTATTAGATGGTAGCTGCTATTATAGTTGCAGTGTTGGTGTTTTATGTTTGTGTTATACCAGTGACTTTATGTCTTTACTATCAGTAGTAGAAATGATAGTAGTAGTAATACAAGCACATTGGTTCATGGGTGTCTATACGGACTAATGCTCGTGCTGTGCTATGTCACCCGGTAAAATGCCAGGCTCCATGAGGG
Source organism: Rhinella marina (assembly GCA_900303285.1). Lineage (NCBI taxonomy): Eukaryota > Metazoa > Chordata > Amphibia > Anura > Bufonidae > Rhinella > Rhinella marina. Next base: position 126,193 of record ONZH01025313.1, on the reverse strand, counting down.
AACCCCAACGGACCAACCTATAGTCAGCTTTTTTAGTTTCCATCATGTGACAGATCCTGCGCTGCCATTTTTTCTGGAAACGGAACAGAAATATCGAACAAAAACAGCATAGATAAGAACACTGAATATTCTCTCTCCAGTTTATGGTTTTTTTTGCAGTTTGTTTTACAACAAATTTATAAAATGCAGCAATGACCCAAACCAAGGCCTCTTTCACATGTCAGTGAATCATGGACCGTTCAAGCATCCATTGACTTTAACCACTTCCTGACCAACGCCGTACCTGTGCGCTGGTAGTTGGGTCTTTAAACATGGAGCCCATGCAGAAGCTGAGCGGGTGCCATAGCCATCAGATGCCTGCTGTTTTACACAGCAGACACCAGGAGGAAATGTCTGTGATCGCCGATAACGCTAATCACATACATTTAGACCCTCAGATGCCATGGTCATTTGAGACCATGATATCTGAGACGGCTTTCCTCAGGAAAGCTGCACCCCTGGGGCTTGATCGGCTCCCATGCTCTCAAATCAGGGGAGCCATTTGGTTGCCGTGGCAGCCTCAGACCCCCTGAAGGACATGAGGCCTGCCACAGTGATGTTCCTATGCAGTCCTGCCATAGACTGCAATAGTAATTCATTGCAGACCATGGGAGAAGCAATCATGACCGCAGAGGGAAAAGTGAAGAAAAGAGTTTAAAAAAAATAAAAATAAAAAAAAATAACAGTTTTTAAAAATTGTTTTAGAAAAATTCAAATTACGCATTTTTCCCAATATTAAAAATAAATCAACAATTAAAAACAAAGACTAATAGTTTTTTCAAGTACGGTGAACTCCTTACTGAAAAAAAAATGGCCAATTTCCCCATTTTTTTTTTCTTTTTTCTGTTGCTTCATCGCCCAAAAATATTGAAAAAAAGTGATCAAAAAATCATAAATATTCCAGAATGGTATCATTAAAAACTACAGACCACCCTGCAAAATGATGAACCCTTACACAGACATAGACATAAATATAAAAAAGTTATGGGGTCAGAATATGGTGATTCTAAGAAAAAAATAATTGTTTCCAAAGAAAAATTATACAAATGTGACATTGTTGTAATCAGTATGACCTGGAAAATGAAAGGCACAGGTCAGTTTTACTGTATAGGGAACTCCGTAAAAACAAAACCTATAAAACTTTCACTACATTGTATGGTGACGTTAGAAAGTGCAATGTGTCCTGCAAAAAACAAGCTTTCGTACAGCTATGTGAATGGAAAAGTAAAAAAGTTATGGCTCCGGGAAGGCAGGGAAAAATAAAAAAAATAGAAAGGCAGGGAAAAATAAAAAAAATAGAAAAAAAAGGAAAAATTTTTTTTACACGGATCATGGTTCTGTGGTGACAACACAGAACCGTGCCCTATTTTGGTCCTTGATTACGGATCCCTCACGCACATTATAGTCAATGGGTCCATGAAAACAGGCACAACACTGATGCCATCATTGTTTGGTCCATTGTTTTCATTGAACCATTGATAGGAGATGCTCTAGAAGTAAAATTTCAGCCTAGCGGTGTCTGTGAAGTACGGATGACACACGGAGGACAAAAAAATGGAAACACAGATCCTTCGTGGACATCTTCATGGATGAACAACTGATCTTCTTGTTATGGATGTCTTTATGGCCTAACAGCCTCAAAAATGTTCCCATAGATCAACCTTAGAGGTAGGAAATATAATGATACTGTATTATCGTCTACAATTGTCATAAATCTCAATATAAAATCTCAATATAAAATAAATCTCCACTATATTATGTAGTTACAGCAAAAATAGGAAAGACCTACTGTGTGAGGGTAGGTTTACACAAAGGATATGTGGCAGGTTTTTTAGCCAAAGGAAGAACTGGGTTGGAAGGGACTAAAAAATAGAAACTAAACACTTCTCCTTTCTTCTGGCTTTGGCTCAGAAAACTGCCACAAAAGCCTATGTGTGAACCCTCCCTAAAAATGGTTTCATATTAGCGAGAAATATGACAAGTAAAGGGGAGTTCATTTTCCTTTCTTCTGATCCGTCAGAAGAAAAGACAAAAGAATCCTTAAAAAAAAAACGGATCTTGTGCATCAATTATGCAAATTTGGTCTCCGTTTGAGCCGTTTCCATCCTGTATTGAGGAGGTTTTTTTCTGTCTAAAAAACAAACAGATCTCAGACGGAAGTGGCGCAAACAGATGCCAAATTTGCATAAATGATGCACAGGATTCAGGCTGAACTAGATGGATGCACGTCTTTTTTTCAGCCTTATAAACTATGTTAGGGCTCATGCCCACGATCATATTTTCTTTCCGTGTCCGTTCCTTTTTTTTTTTTTTTGCGGACCGTATGCGGAACCATTCATTTCAATAGGTCCGCAAAAAAAAAAACGCAAGTTACTCCGTGTGCATTCTGTTTCCATATTTCCATTACGCAAAAATATAGAACATGTCCTATTATTGTCCACATTACGGACAAGGATAGGACTGTTCTATTAGGGGCCAGCTGCTCCGTTTAGCAAATTACGGAATGCACTTGGACGTCATCCGTACTTTTTGTGAATCCATATTTTTGTGGACCGTAAAATACATACGGTCGTGTGCATGAGGCCTTACTTTGTTACTATCCTTTTTTTTCTGTTCTTCTGATGGATCAGAAGAGCTGAAAAATCAAGTGATGTGAACACAGCCTTATATAATTTGCATCATCTAGCCTGTAGTAGATTTTCACATAGAAGAATATAGAATCAGTGAGAACTATTCTTTATAGAGGCATAGTCCTTCATTAGCCACAGTCTCCAGAGTTACCATACTTGGTACAATACTCTGTAATACTAATAATAATAATATAGTAATGCTGTATAGGATGTTGCAGTACTAGTGGTGGTAATAATAGTGATATTAGTTGTAGTATTTGCTTTTATATCAGTAATTTACTCCTCCAAGGAGTATAGTAAGACACAGCACAGTTATATGAGTAGTAAATGATACTAACACTATTTTATATTCTTCTCACACTAACAATACTGTATACTGCTATTCTAGTAAAATAATAGTACAGTAAATGTACAGTTACTATTATAATGTGTAACAATAACTAATTGTATGGAGATATCACTTTATAAGATGTATGGTTTTCAATAGTAGTCATGCTTTATACTAATATAATAAATTATAAAATATTTTATATTGGTTATTTATATGTGAAATTTCTGGTAGTAGTATTAAGAGTAGATAATACATGCAGTATAGCATTATACTGTAAATTAGCAACATAGTAATCTAGTCATTTTACAGTATATCAATCAAGAATGTTATTTTACTGTTACTGTATACCACGTCGATCTATCTATCTATCCATCTACAGTATATCTATCTATTTATCTATCTCATATCTATCATATCTATCCATCTAATATCTATCTCGTATCTAATATCTATCTAAAAAACAAATATGTGGCAGCAGTAGAGTCAAAAGAATATAAATAGAAAAATAGGTGCACACCTAGACAATTGCCCAATACACAAAATAACAAAAAGGCAGCGCTCAAAAAATAAATAAAAATGCAAAAAAAGTTTATTCACCCATGTGTGTACGCTGCATATCAACATGGGTGAATAAACTTTTTGCATATTTATTTTTTTTTATCTATCGCTCACATTTTTTTTCTTTTTATTTATTTTTTTTCTGTCTGTCTTTCTTTCTTTCTTTATCTATCTCATATCTATCTATATCTGTCTCTCTATTTCATATCTATCTACAATATCTGTCTGTCAATCATATCCCTGTAATATATTCCTATTAGTAAAGATTAACAATACTGTTTGATATAATATTCTGGCAATAGACAAAGTAATCTGTTTTAATCAGTAAGAGCCCTTTTATCATAGATAGATAGATAGATAGATATTAGATAAATAGATAGACAGGAGATAGATAGATAGATAGATAGATAGATAGATAGATAGATAGATAGATAGATATGAGAATATTAGATAGATAGATAGATAGATAGATAGATAGATGGATAGATAGATAGATAGATAGATATTAGATAAATAGATAAATAGATAGATAGATAGATAGATAGATAGATATTAAAACATAACTTAAAAGATCTCTTGATGGATCCTAATGTAACATAGATTATCCATCAGGTCTACTGAACTAAAACCTTTTTGGGTCCTGAAAATACATTAAATTGAATAACTGATTGGAAACCTCTTTCATACTGCTCTCACTTTATGCCGCCATTGTCCAATCACTTGCACTGAATCTGTACAGCAGTATTGTGAGCGTAGTTATTACTGGTACCTTCAAGGCCAGCAGACCTCATTACCAGATTTACACTTTGCAAGAAGAAAACACAAGAGCATTTTGTTTTAAATTGTAGTTTATAAATTAGAAAAAAGTATAGCATCTTAAAAAAATATTCACAAAGCCTTTGGGTAAATGATCTGGCCGAGTGCACAATGTCTATAGGCTGCCTGTCAGGCCTGGTGCTGAAGGATTACACCCTTTCTGTAGAACAAACAGTCTAGATTTTCTTTCCAAGGAAACTCCCAATGTCTATGTAACAACATCTTCACATTAGATATGAAAATAGGTATTTGTATAGTAGAAAAGTGCTAGGAATTTCAGACATTTCTCAGTAATGAGGCGAAGAGTAGAATTAGTGGAAAATATTCAAAGGATCCTTTAAACTCATTGGGGTCAGTAGGTTGCCCCAGGCAATCATTTAGGGACTGGGTGTCCAGGCCATTCATCCCTTTCCCACTTAGCACCCTTTTTACTGGTTTCCAACCAGCGTAACACCAGTCCATAAAAATATCTGTACCTAAAATTTAGATCTATATATAAAACCTATACAAAGTATGGACAGCATGGATACCATGGACAAGGCCTGCACATGCTGCTCCTCTTAGAGTCAAGTCGTGTCCCTCAGATTAAAGACTTGCTATGAGGTCAGCAGGATGACAGGGGGTAATATTTGGCTCCCCTGTCCTTGGGGGGACAGTAAGGAGAAGTAAATGTTTCAGGAACCTTGATGGTGTTAGGGCGTCCCCCCAGTGCAGGCGGCCACTGCAGCTGCAGATAGTGTCCATCCTGGCAGGGCACAGTAGTAGGGGTAGTAGTAGGGAGGCTGAAGAGGCAGTAGGGAGGGTCTCAGTACTTCTCCAGGCTGGTATTGCCTCTGATCGTCCCTGACCAGAACCTTCACCGCCACCTTCTTGGCAGCTGGAGCCGCAGCCAATAAATCTGCTGCCATCTGCCTTCGTTTGGTCTTGTAGCGACGGTTCTGGAACCAGATCTTCACCTGGGTCTCTGTGAGCTTCAGGGAGGCGGCTAGGTCAGCACGTTCTGGGCCAGACAGGTAACGTTGGTGGTTAAATCGTCTTTCCAACTCGAAGACCTGGGCATGGGAGAAGGCTGCTCGGGATCGCTTCTTCCTCTGCTTGGGGGCCTCCAGGTGGAGCTGATCACATTTGGGGTCTTCATCTGGAGGGCTGGGATCTATGCACAGGCAACAAAAAGAATAAAGACATTAATCAATCGGTAAACAGTAAAAAGGAAGCCAAAGCATCACATTCATGGTAACATTGCATGATACTCCCCATTATAATACCACTGTAACAATATAATATAGATCATTGGCATAATATATATTTCCTGTAGCTTATGTAGGGCAACTATATAGTATGCAGTGTTAGGGCTCATGCACACGAACGTATTTTCTTTCTGTGTCCGTTCCGTTTTTTTGCGGACCATATGTGGAACCATTCATTTCAATGGGTCTGCAAAAAAACGGAAGTTACTCCATGTGAATTCCGTTTCCGTATGTCCGTTTTTCCGTTCTGCAAAAAAAGGAACATGTCCTATTATAGTCCGCATTACAGATAAGGATAGGACTGTTCTATTAGGGGCCAGACGTTCCATTCAGCAAAATACGAAATGCACACGGATGTCATCCGTTTTGTGCGAATTGCAAAACACATACGGTCATGTGCATGTGCCCTTATACACAGATTGCCACCATTCCCGTCAGACCATGTGTCTAATTAACCCTTTGAAGACATGTCGATTCTCGATTTTTGCATTTTCAGTTTTCACTCCCTGCCTTCATGGAGCCATAACATTTTTCTTTTCACATAAGGCGTATGAGGACTTCTGTTTTTTTTTTTTCAAGACAAATTGTATTTTCTAATGGCATAATATAATATTGCATACTATGTAGGGGAATACTGGGGGGGGGATCCTAATTTTTTTTTTTTTTTAAATTCCACCACAGTTTTTTGGGTTTTGTATTTATGGCATTCTTACTGTGGTAAAACTGACCTGTACCCTTCATCCTCTGGGTCAGTATGATTACAGCGATACCACGTTTATATAGTTTTTCTTGAGCTTTTATACTTGAAAAAAAATTTTTTTTTCATCGCCATATCCTGACCTCCATAACGTTTTTTTTATACTTATGTCTACAGAGCTGTGTGCTCCTTTTTTGGAAGTCAATCTGTACTTTTCATTGATACCATTTTCGGGTGTGTATGACTTTTTGCTAACTTTCTATTCCACTTTTTCTGGTAGGTGAAGCGACAAAAATCGTGGAATCGTCCATTTTGATTTTTTTTTTCTGTTATGTCGTTCGCCGTATGGGATTTTTTTATTATTTATTTTTTATTGTAGGAAAAGAGGGTGTCTGTCTATCTATCCAGTATGCATAAAATATATATAATATATTTATATATTATATATATTATACACATATATAATATATTTTTAAAAGTTTTTTCTTTCTATAAAAAAATAAATAAATAAAAATATATATAAATAATATATATATATATATATATATATATATATATATAAAGAAAATTTTTTTAAAATTGTATTATATATATTTTATGTATACTGGATAGATACCTAATTTTTTAAAACTTGTTTTAAAAGTACCCCTATAGTCTCCAATGAATTTGCATTGAAGTCTATTTGCTGTGTTCCTATGGTACCCCACAGGCAGGGTCTCCATAGGAACATAGTTCTGGCAGCCTCAGATCCTTCAGACGGACTGAGCCTGCCACAGGGAATGAACGTCTCCCCCATCGCTTTTATGGGTAACCGTTCCAGCCCATGGAGCTCAGCGCTCCTGGGTTTCCACCGCTCAGATGTCATGGTCATTTGATCATGGCATTTGAGGGGTTAAATGTCTTCCAATGGTGATGTGGGAAACGGAAGGCACTCAGCGGCTATGGTGCTCACTCTGGTCCAGAGCAGGCACCATCTTTAAAAAGACGGCACATACTTGTATTGCAGGTTGTGTTTTTTGTTGCGGATTATGCTGTGGATTTTGTGTGTGAATAACGTTGCGAATTTCGGTGCAGATTACATCTCTATTGAAATGAATGGAGACATTCAGCCACAGGAAATCCACAACAAAACTTTACTTGCGTCTGTTCTGCCAATGAATTTTAATTCTGGAACAGAACACAGGTACCGACACTTTTCATTCTCTTAGGCTAACATGGGGGATGTCTTTATGGTGCAGATTTTGTTGCAGAAAATTCCGCAATATGTGAAGGCGTCCTAACTCACAGACAGTTTCCCTATCTCAATAACTGGGTCAATTTTATAGGAAGCCAATTAGCCGATCAGTATGTTTGGCAGTGTGGGAGGAACCAGAATTCTCACAGGAAACCCATGCAAACATAGGGAGAACATACAAACTCCATGCAAATGTTGTCCTTGGTCACCAGTGCTAACCACTGAGCCTCCGCCCTGCAATCACATAACATTATGATGCTACATGAAAGTATTTTCCACTATATGAGTATTATATTGTTATATTACATTATAACAAGTTTCTAATACCACATCATTATACACTGCTGTATGTGCATGTTACAATCACCACCATGGTATGCTGTTACTTCCTAGCCATGCAGCCACTTATAACATAGCAATACCATTACATGCTGCATTACCTCCATTTAACACGAGACCCCCCCCCCCCCCCCGGAACTTATTCGCAACCCCCAACTCATGTGCAACCCTCACTCCTGTGGCTAGTCAGGATTGAGCTCTCAGACCAGGCCCGGCAGCCGCTCCGTCCATTTCCTACATATGTCATTGTATAATACTGTTGGAGGGTCCCTGACTATAAAACCTCTTAGTCTTCCTATTGAGAGGGTCCTTGTGGACCCCAAAGCAGCTGCTTCCCCTATAGCTACGCCCCTGCATAGGAGTCAATGGAGCTGAAAACAGAGGAAATCTGGTCTAGAAACAGGGGCGGTCTCCTCAAGGTGGCAGGCAGCATTTTGAAGAGGTATTACTACTAGAGCTGGCCTAGCACTTCATCATTCACTGACCTCTGAATGCAAATTCCCTATTATTTTCTTAAATCTGCCAAAAGTGAATCTCAAAAATACAAATGCAAATCTTGCAAAACCTTCTCACGTCTCGATATTAAGTGTGATATGTCAGCTCAGGTCATTATAATATTACTACTATATTAGGCTACATTCACACAACAGTTGTTTTTTCGGCCTCCGATCCCCATATTTTGCTGATAGGACGCGGACCCATTCACTTCAATGGGTCAGCAAAAAATGCGGACAGCACACCGTGTGCTATCTGCATCCGTATGTCCGTTCCGTAGCCCCGAAAAAAATAAATAAACATGTCCTATTCGTGTCGGTTTTGCGAACAAGGATAGGCATTGTTACAGTGGATCCGCAAAAAAAAAAAAAAAAAAAAAAAACGGATGCCATACGGACATCATCCTTTTTTTTGCAGATCCGCAATTTGTGGACCGCAAAACACATACGGTCATGTGAATGTAGCCTTATCGAAGTCACATGCTAACCTTCATCGAATGGATAGTATACGCTAGTCACTGACAGACCACCGCTTACTGCTATTGTTAGGACCCTATCACGTTTCTCTTCGGTTCGGTGCAGAAATCACAGGGAAAAATTAAAGCCAGAAAACTGATCCCATCATTTTCTACGGGATAGATCATATGCATCCGGTGCATCCTGGGTATTTCTGTCCGATCCCATCAGTTTATGGGCACCGGACCTGTGCACTGAATTGCACATACACATGTATATCATTTGTGTCCAGCTCTGCAAAAAATTAAAATAAAAAAATGGCAGCACACAACTAATACATGTGCACCCAGCCTTAGGGCTAATGCATACGAACATATTTTCTTTCCATGTCTGTTCCGTTTTTTTTTTTTTTTTTGCGGACAGTATATGGACCCATTCATTTCAATGGGTCTTCAAAAAACTGAAAGTTAATCCGTGTGCATTCCATTTCCGTATGTCCGTATTTCCGTTCTGCAAAAAAATAGAACGTCCTATTTTTGTTCGCATCATGTAAAAGAAAAGGACTGTTCTATTAGGGGCCGGCTGTTCCGTTCTGCAAAATACTGAATGCACACGGATGTCATCTGTGTTTTTTGCGGACCGCAAAATACATACGGTTGTGTGCATGAGCCCTAATACTGTAGGCTACAAATGACCATTTTCATAGGTGAGCTATAATAAGACCACTACATACTTCTATTATTCTGTACTACGCAGAACTGTACCAAAATACACTAGTATTACTATATTCTAGCAAAATCCCAGTTATAACATGTCAGCTGTAATACCACTAAACTCTATTATTACTACATGCAATAACTGCTCGATACTGTTATCACTACTAACTAGCTATTATAATACCACTACATACTACCAATAGTAGATGCTATCAATAATAATAGCTCTATATACTACCGTGATTACACTGAGGCTATCATAATGCCTCTCCATCATATACTAGCTCTGCTAATACCAATACACATTACAATTATTACACGGTAGCTATAATAATACTTCCACTTAATAGTATTACATGGTGGCTAGAATAATACCACTACAAGACATATTACATGGTGGCTCTAAAGATACCAATCTATGACATTATTAAATAGTAGATATAATAAAAGAACTACATGATAGTATTACATGCTAGCTATAATAGTAATACTACATAACATTACTAAATGGGAGCTATAATAACACCACTACATGACAATACTAAATGGTAGCCATAATAGTACCACTTCATAGCATTATTAATTGGCATCTATAATAGTAACACTATATAACATTATTAAATGGCAACTAGAATAAAACAACTACATAATAGTATTACATGCTAGCTATAATAGTAATACTACATAACATTATTAAATGGGAGCTATAATAGCTTCACTACATAACAGTATTACATGCTAGCTACATGACTATTAAATGGGAGCTATAATAAAACAACTACGTAATATTATTACATGCTAGCTATAATAATACTACTACATATTAAATGGTAGCTATACTATTACAACTACATACCATTATTACATGGTTACTCTAATAATACCTCTAGATAATATTATTACATGATACCTCTACATAATATACCACCAGGTAACATTATTATATGGTAGCTCTAATAATACCTCTAGATAATATTATTACATAGTAGCTATAATAATACCACTGCATCCTACCATCTGTAAATGCTACCTTTTATAATCCCTCTATGTGCTACCATGATTACATTGGCTAACTGGCTATAATATCAGCACTGCATCATGTAATGCCCTACATACAGTCCTTACTATATATCCCCTATACCATTACCACCTTATCCTATTGTTCATACTCAAATAATACCACTGCCTATAAGCCTCTAGGACGTATGCTGTTTCTAATGATACACCACTGAATAGTACCAGGAATAAGCTATAATAATACTACTGACTCTATGTATAAGGCTAGCATCAAACCACTCCATGTGCAATCACACTCTATCCTGAAAAATAGTAATACATTAAAAGCCATGCATTGACACGGATCATACACTCTATAATACTCGTTTTATATTCTGACCATATTAAACAATACCATCATATTGCACCATTATTGACTACTGGTTATAATAGCTCTTTATAGTATTATTATGTTATGATAAGAGCCACGATCAGGGCAGTGACATGTTTTATGTGTATGGTGTATACGTGGTAAGAAGGGCTAGTGTAGTACACAATGCAGTATATCAGGTATAGGCATCATTCCCAGTGCTAGGGGAGTAATAATGGCATTTTTAGGTATTATATATGACAGCAGTCAGTGCAGTGATGGTGGCGGAGCATGTCCTCAGTGCTGGGGGGAGGATCATTACTGACTGCACCTCTCCCAGCACAGGGGTCACAAGTTAATTCTGGGGGCAGAAGTTAATTTTCCAGTGGGGAGAGGGGGCATGAGGTTATCCTCCAGTCACCATGTATCTATAGATCACTGCTACATGCGGCTAGATAGATAGATAGATAGATGGATGAAAGAAAGAAAGAAAGAAAGAAAGAAAGAAAGAAAGAAAGAAAGAAGAAGAAAGAAAGAAAGAAAGAAAGAAAGAAAATATAATCTCTTATCTCGCACTTCCACGGTATTTTTACATGATACTGGAAAGCGTAAATGCTTCGAAGAATAAAAATCTACACCATCCATAGTGTATATTCTATGTAATTACAGTCTGTACAGAAAATCGTTTTCAGAGGACTGGAGGCGAGCTTAACCCCAGGCCTTGTATTTCACGATTTTCGTTTTTTCACTTTATACATAAATCTAGTGAAATATCTACATTCCGCAAATGCACCATTTCCTCCCATAAAATACACATATAAGGACACAAGATGACATTTTCCACGATTTGAAAATCCATATGTAATAATTGCTCTGCTTTGTAGTGGTGATAATATTAATAATAATCTTAATATACATCACATACATAAGCCAGTTTATCTTTTATTAGCATACAATTTTGCAGAGTATATTCATTATAACTGATGCAGATAATAATCGCACATTATATACATACAAACTATACGAAAACACATTATACAAACACAGACACACATACATATATATATATATATATATATATACACACACACATTACACGCATTATACACACATTATACACACATATTACATACACATATTATACACACACATATACATATTATACACATATATTATACACACACGCATTATACATAGTATACACACACATTACACACATATTATACATATTACACACACATATTATACACATATTACATATTATACACATATTACATATTATAAACACATTACACACACACATTATACACACATATTATACACACACACATACATAGTATACACACATATTACAGACATATTATACACACACATACATAGTATACACACATATTACAGACATATTATACACACACATACATAGTATACACACATATTACAGACATATTATACACACACACATACATAGTATACACACATATTACAGACATATTATACACATATTATACACATATTACATATTATGCACACATTACACACACACACACACACACACACACACATTATACATAGTATACACACATATTACAGACATATTATACACACACACACACACCTTTTTGGGGCTCCTCCCTTTTCCTCAGAACCACTCCCCATATCTCCCAGTGACACAGGTGACAGAGCTGGTGACACATGCGGAGACCTAACTTCCCCGTTCTCATTGCTGCTACATAATGATGGTTTTTAGTGTCCGTAAACTACACAAAGTGGAAAAATAATCACAAGACAATTCTAACTAAATGGAGGAAATTCCACTAATTATATTATTATATAGATAATTCTACCAATTATGCTGTTCTGGTATCTGCAGGACGGGCACAGGCCACAGATATATCTGACACAGATTTCTATTTGTAAATTCTCCAAAAAACTTATAATGGCAAACGTTTAAAAAATAGATCAATAAATGTTCAATGTAACTATCCATCTACATATCCATCAACTGCCTCGTGTAGTATCTGCCATATGCGTATTATTTAGCTATGTATTATATCTATTTGTCATGCATCATTAATATAAACTGTGTACACAAGGCAATAATATACGAATCAAAATGAAAATCTATACAGTATACAATATGTAAAGTGTAAATTGTCAAACCCATTCCTATGTATTTCACATCTATGTAGCTAATATGTGTGTGTATGTATATATATATATATATATATATATATATATATATATAATATACACACACACACACTATGTACATATATACATACACACACTATGTATGTATAGATATTACATTTTATATATGATATATGTACTCTGTTTATATAAATAAATACAATGTAAATTAAACGAGTTATCATATATTTATATATTTTATATATTATACTGTACATAAATATTTCCTATAGGCATAGAGTTATATGGAATGGAAGAAAGTCTGTAGATGCATGGTGTCTGATCAGTAGTTGTAATGTATGTACGTGTACATTGTGTATAGGTTGTGTGCACTGTGTAGATGGTATATAGGTGGTGTATACTGTGTACATGGTATATATAGCTTGTGTATACTGTGTATATGTTCTGTATAAGTGTTGTATACCGTGTACATGGTGTATATTGCGTACATGGTATACATAGGTTGTATATAGTGTGCACATTGTACATATAGGTTGTCTATAGTGTGTACATGGTGTATATAGATGTGTATACTGTGTACATGGTATATAGGTTGTGTATACTCTGTACATGGTATGTATAGATGTGTATAGTGTGTACATGATGTATATAGGTTGTATATAGTGTGTACATGGTATATATAGGTCGTCTATACCGTGTACATGCTATATATGTGGTGTATACTGTGCACATGATGTACATAGGATGTGTATACTGTGCACACTGTGCATATAGGTTGTATACAGTGCGCACATGGTGTCCATGGGTGGTGTATACTGTGTACACGATGGGTATAGGTTGTGTATACTGTGCACATTGTGTATATAGGTGGTGTATACTGTTACAGGGCTGCAGTATGACAGTGTGTCCCTATACGACCCGTACCTGATCCGCTGGCCGCCATCTCACAGTCACTACAGCCCGGGGTTTCCTCCTCTTCCTCCTCCTTGGGTCTCCCCTCCAGCGGCCTCTGGCTTTTCCTCATCCCGGGTCCCTCCATCATATCCCCCTCTCCGGTCCTTCCAGCCTCCCCCTCCTCACTGAGGGCAGAGTCTGAGTCCCATCCAGCCTGCTCCCTTCCTGCCAGGACCCCCTGAGCCCCTGGAGATGCCAGTCCTTCTGCCCCCACCTCCCCAAAGAGCCTCCAGCAGCAGGAGGGATGGGGGGTGGTTGTGGGGCCACAGGCGGCGGTGGGGAGCAGGCGCCCCAACCTGGGGAAGGACACCCCACGTTCCTCCTTTTTGTTAAGGATGGCCTGGATGGAAAAAGGAGTTAAGGAACTGGAGCTGCGCAAAGCCATTTGAACGGGATCTGGAGGCTGGATCTCCACAGATGGTAAGGGTGATCACTGGAGGTGAGATCCCATGCACCTTGAGATCATCACCAGGTATCTCCAAAGCTGAAGTGGCCTCCTGCACCACCACAGTCTACTAGTCAACAATGGAGCAGATCCCAGTATTCATGTAGGGAATGTCACCACCTCAAGTCGTCTTCTGCTTGTGATCCAGGCAGTGTGGTCTGCTGCAGCCCCTCCTCAGGTAGCTGAGGGACCTCACCTTCAAAGCTGAAGCACTTCAGCCCCAGCCAACTGCCGATCTGTGAGAAGCTCCTCCTGTGGTTACTTGGTGCTCCTCAAGGCGTCTGGAGTTGTGTGCATCTCAGGAGGAGGTCTCTTCTTCTTGTACTGCAGCTCCCCTGCACTCTAGGTACTCCCCATCCTCCAGGCTAAGATGTTGGGGTGGCAGTCCTCTCTGTGGCTCTCTGCTCCTCTCCCGGCTCTGGATGCTGCTGTCTCTTCCTCTCCTCAGTCTTGCACTTTTCCTGCTCTCTTTCTTGCTCTCTCATTCCTCACCTGTGAGTGACAGCTGGAAATCGGACGATCTCATAGGCTGGCTCCAGAGACAGGGCTGCCTCTGATTGGCTGAGACCAGGGCTGGGAATGTTGACCTTGTGCTGGGACTGGGAATAATGTTAACCCTTGGACCTCTCAGCAGGACCTGCGTCTCCTGTAGTCGGGGGAGGATTTCTTTTGAGGAGAGAAAGTTCTCCAGCAGAAAACAAGTAATGGAGGACGATGCCTGTCCTAAAGTAACAATAAGAACTCTTTGCTCATCAGATCTCCAGAAACTCATCAGAAGAAGAACTGAATGTATCTTATGGTATCTGCATTATCCATCTGAGAAATACATCTGTGAGTGATAATTCCTAGCATGCCTGTTCACACCTGTCTAGATATTTTCTAACTGTAGTGATTTGTCTACTATCAATCAATCTATCATCTATCTTCTATCTATCTATCTATCTATCTATCTATCTATCTATCTATCTATCTATCTATCATATCTATCTATCTATCTCATATCTATCTATCTATCTATCTATCTATCTATCTATCTCATAGCTATCTATTATCTATCAATCGATCTACATTTCTATGTATCTAATATCCATATGTTTATCTACAATATTATCTATCCGCTATATTTCTATCTATTTATCTCTCTACAATATTATCTATTTCTATTTATCTTATATCCATATATTTTTGTACAATATTATCTATCTAATATCATCTATCTATCTAGCTACACATCTACATTTATTTAACTCATAACCATATATTTATCTGCAATATCATCTATTATCTATTTAATATCTATCTATCTGCTATCTATCTATCTCTCCCATATCTATCTATCTATCTATCTATCTATCTATCTATCTATCTATCTATCTATCTCATATCTATCTATCTATCTATCTATCTAATCCATTTACATGCCCGTGTATAGAAGACAGCAGTATACCACAATACAATGAAATAAAATCCGTATAATAATTGCAGTTATTATGATTGTCTTGTATATGTGGACGCATATTAATAACAGCACTTTACAATATTTTATTTCTCACTTTCATTTTCCTATAAACCTAATATAAAAATAAATAAAATCATGGTCCAGGTCATTACGGTCTGATCATTGCCAAGTGCTTGAACCTTTTTATATTTCTACTCTTAACCATATACAATGTATATATAACTATTGGGGCTTCCAGGCTCATATCTATCTATCTATCTATCTATCTATCTATCTATCTATCTATCTATCTAATATCTATCTAATATCTATCTCATATCTATCTATCTGTCCAAAAAGCAAGGCAGCACTCCAAAAATTGTGGAAAAAATGAAGGACCGTTTATTCCCACAATGCAACGTATCTATCTATCTATCTATCTATCTATCTATCTATCTATCTATCTATCTATCTTTCTATCTAAGGTTCCAGGCTTATATATATGTATTGGAGCTTCCAGGCTCATACACAGATATATGTGGAAAGTGAGATCTCAGTGTACTGGAGAATAGTCAGCTCCGCGGCTCCGCTAATATTCTCGGTCCATAACATTTCTCCTCCACATATAATATCGATAATTCTTCTAAAAGTGTTAAAAACACTGATTTAATAGAATCCTAGAAACTGAGTATAATTATTTGTATGTAGATAGTTTAGAGAATTTCTACAGAGAACCCACAGACTTTAAGAATAAATCAGGATGATTATATAAGTGCGTGTATACAGATATCTCCCTATACCGATTATATGTGTGTCCTGTATATTACTGTATGTATAGTAACCTACATATACAGATAATAGGAGCAACAGAAATAGATAAGGGATGGATAGATACAAGATAGACAATATTGTGCATAAATATATGGCTATGGGATGAACAGAAATAGATAACATTGTATATAGATAGATATGAGATAGATAGATAGATAGGAGATAGATAGAAGATAGATAGATAGATAGACAGACAGACAGACAGACAGACAGACAGATAGATAGATAGATAGATAGATAGATAGATATGCCATACTTTTGTTTCCATTGAATTTGTTATGAAAAAATAATTAATATTTTATGTCAGCTTCAATGTGTGTATGACCTAGACAGCTCATTTATGTAATCTATCTATCTATCTATCTATCTATCTATCTATCTATCTATCTATTATCTATCTATCTATCTCATAGCTATCTATTATCTATCTATCTATTATCCATCTATATTAATATGTATTCTATCTATTACAGATTCATACCCTGACTATTGTGTGTTTAGTCCAGGCAGGGCCCACAGAATGTGTGATGGATCAGATAATGGCTCCAGGTGCAGGTAGAGGGACAATAGCAGCTTCTGTGTGGACCTCTTGTGTTTGGCTGCAGGGTTAGGAGGACATGCCTGGTTTAACAGCCTCATCCATAATCACTCTGTAAAAATACAGTCTGACAATAAGATAAACTCTCCTATAATGGGGGCACAGTCCCACCAAGTGGCATTGTGTTAACACCACTAGAAGTGAGCTGTCCATGAATAAGAGCAGAGAATGACACATGAGGGGGCTCTGAGGCTTCCTGAGATCTGGCACACAAGTTGGGTGGTCTATGTTTATTTCAACAGCCTTCAGTAGACCCCTTCCTCACCTCCCCGTGCAAGTGCCTGGAGCAGCCTGTCCTGCTGAGATCCTCTTCTCACAGCTCCCTCTCATCCCCCAGGAGAAGAAAATCTCCACATAGTCAGGGAGGTGAGTTTATTTTTCACCCCACCAAGAAGTTAATGTATAGGCCAAGATCAATACACGTCTGAATTTGTGAACAAGGAGCAGCCAGGTAGTTTTCCAGCCTCCCTGCCAAGGAAGAAGCCCCACAGAATCCTGGAGTAATGCAAGGGTTCTTCCGCATACATCTCATAGACTTTCTGGAAAGGGAGCTCCCCACAGTCCACCATGTAATGTGCAGAAGAGGGGGTTTATCACGTCTGCTATACCACTGCTCATACAGGATGCCATCTTTAGTAGGACCCCCAACATGTTTGCTGACAACAGCAGGAGTGCTCCCTTGCATTCAGCAGAAGAGCTCAAGGCTTTCAAGACAGGCTGCTAATCACACAGGGAATTCATACATGTGAATGCAACAATTCTGATGCATTGCATGGATATCTGTAATTATGGAAACTTCTGCAACATATCTGCTCTGTGTACCCAAGACTTTGGGCCGTGTGGCATCCTGTGCCCACACTACAGGAATGTGTTGGGATGTGACACAAGCGACAATGGCAGTATCTTGTTTTTTTTTGTTTGTTTTTTTTAGTAGACAAGGAGGATAAATGTACTGTGTAATTTGTGCATTTTATTATATACAGCAATATAATTATTATATATAAACTACGACACAATACTGTAAACAAAATCTAAAAATAATGATATGATATATAGATATAGATAGATAGATAGATAGATAGATAGATAGATAGAAGATAAATATTAGGTAGATAGATAAAAGATAGATTTCTACAATAGATGGGGGATAGATAGATATATAGATTAGATAGACATGACATAGATATGAAAGAGATAAATATTAGATAATAGATAGATATGAGATAAATATTAGATACATGACAGATATTAGATATGAAAGAGATAAATATTAGATAGATAATAGATAGACATGAGATAGATATTAAATAGATAGATATGAGATAGATAGATATTAGATATGAAAGAGATAAATATTAGATTATATATTAAATATTAGATTATTAATGGATAGACATGAGATAGATATTAGATAGGTAGATATGAAGAAAGCAAGCTAGCTTTAAAGAAGCAAGTTGCTATGAGAAACTTCCATTTATCACTTACCCTTTAAATCAGAGATCTCAAACTCGTGGCCCTCCAGCTGTTGTAAAACTACAACTTCCATCATGCCAGGAGAGCCTACAGCTATTGGGGTATGCTGGGAGTTGTAAGTTTTGCAACAGCTGGAGGGCCACAAGTTTGAGATCTCTGCTTTAAATGGTGTTTTCTCATGGTGTTTTAATAGAGGCATAACTATAATTTATAGGGCCCCCTAGCAAAATAGGATGGGGCCCCAACTAACTAGGGTAAGAGATTAAAACAGCAGCATAAATGGCAATAAAGTTATATAATAATAGCATCATATATCAGGACACCCACTTTATAGCAAAAAAGCCACCATATTGTTATTCCCCACGAAAAGGTACAATGTTCCTGCAGCTGATTGGGCCCCCACAACCTTTGGGCCCCATAGCAAGTTCCGTGGCTTCCTTGACTATAGTTACGCCCCTGTGTTTTAGGCAGAACATGGAGGACGCTGCTAATAATGTGCCATAAGTATAATTTTTCTATTGAATCGCGGGTGCTTTCTAGCGTCGCCAACCATCCAGAAATTTCTGGACAGTTCGTAAAAATAGATGACCTTTTCCTGTGTCCGTGAAAAAAAAAAGGTACAATCAAATTGTTGGATTGGCACTCCTTATAGGGTGGCGGTGGTGCTCAGTGATCGGGATAAAACCCAATATACATGAAAAGCAAAATCACTGCACTCCAGTTTTAAATTGCAGAAAAGACAGAACGCTTTATTAGGTTACCACATATAAGGACAAAAGGCCAACGTTTCGGTCCTCCCGGACCTTGTTCATGGCCGTTGGTGTAAGTGGGAGCAAGCAGTTGGACGCTCAAAAAAATAGACGTGTCTGTGATTTTTTGAGGCTGGTGATTCTTGACTACCGGTAGATTATTTAGGTAGTAGTTATCATTTTACAGCTCACAGTAAATGCTGGTAATGAGTTCTTATCAGTATACTGAGCTATAGACTGGTTGGCAACCCTGGTGCTTTTATTTTTGCCACCTTTAGGACTGTTCACATATTTCTAGAATTTTGTTTCCTTTTTTAGCGAGGGAACAAGTTCATGTTGCGATCTGAAGTTGTCCTGACCATGACCCAACAGTGGCAAAAATCCAGCAGTCACTACTTGAGCCCAATGCTTGTCATGGCATAAGTTGCTGTGGAGCCCCAGCTTTATAGTTGTTCAGTCTTCAAATTTGTAGAATCATACAAAAATAAAGTTTTTTATGTGTTTTTTCCCAGCTATTTTGATACATAATATGTATATTCTGGGGTGAACAGGGCTGTTAAAGGGGTTTTCCCATCTTGGACAGTGGGGTCATATCGCTGGGACCCGCACCTATATTGAGAACGTGGCCCCAGAAGAGAAGGAGGTCACACCGCGCATGCGTGGCCCAGCTCCGATTAATTTCTATGGAGCCAACGGAAATAGCCGAGCCAGCGCTCGGCTATTTTCGGCGGCCCCATAGAAATTAATGGAGGGTGGCCACGCATTCGCGGTGTGACCTCCTTCTGTTCTGGGGCCGCGTTCTCAATATAGGTGCGGGTTCCAGCGATGGGACCCGCACCTATAAGACAATGGGAGCATAGCCTAGCGATATGACCCCATTGTCCAAGATTGGAAAACCCCTTTAAGACAGTGAGTTGTGTAGGTGCGGGTGGTGTTTTTTTTCTTATATATATATATTAGGTCTTCATCCAATTTTGCCTATGTACCACAACAGTGGTGTCAGAATATTGTATTTTCCCGGGTTTTCTGCAATTCAACAGACTGGCACTGGGCCAGTGAAGTTGTTTTTGTACTTGCTGGTAGGTATTAAACTATAGTTTTTTTTCCCCCCCAGGATTTGGATCTGCTGTATTCTCCCTAGTAACAGCGCCACTCTTGTCTATTGGCTGTATCTGGTATTGCAGCTCATTCCCATTCAAGTGAATGGGAGCTATTGGGGCTAAGTGATACAGTTTCTTAAAAAAATGTGTATATGATATATGGAAAGGATTGTACAACTGATATAATATTGTGCATGGCTTGTTGAATGTGTTCTCTGTTGACTACAATGTGGAAACACAGCAGATTGTCTCTGTGGATCCCTCCAAAATCCCCCCGGGATCTGCTGATGGCAATAAATAAACATATTTTCATTGAATCTCATGGCTAAACTGTGGCTGTTGGGGCATGCTGGGAGTAGTAGTTTTCCAACAGCCAGAGAGTATTATAAATAAAAATTTAATAAAATGAATCATCATGCTAGTCACTATAGTTTCACCAAAAAGTAATAGTGCACACTGCACCCGAAATCCCTGTGTACCCCAACTAACAGACTTAATAAGATGAGAGCGCTTATATATATATATATATATATATATATATATAAATATATTTATATATACAGCGTCATGGAATGAATGGTGCTTTAATAATATTAATAATATATATAGTGTGTGTATATATATATTTATATATATTATTTTGAATGTCTTCCACTCTTTCCTTATTCATTTTACAGAATATACTTCTAATATAGTACAATATATATATATATATTTATATACATACTGTAGAGAGAGAAAGAGAGTTATGTCAGTGACAACTGACAAAAGTTATTGCTTTATTAATTAGTGCAATCAATTACACAAATTTTTACCAAATCATTATTCCTTTCCTGCAATTTAATGCATTTTATTGTTTGGAAATAGGTATAAATAATAGTAGTCATAATAATAATATAATAATAATTATATTGTATTTCTTGATCATATTTAATTTCACTTTCATTTTTATGCTGAAATATAAAAGTAAAATAAAAACATGTAAAAGTAACTGATACCTTGCTATATCATTGCTACTAGTTAACCTCTGCCATCTAGTGCTGGATCTGTAGTACTACACAATTTATATATTTTTGTCTTATCAGCCTTTATGCTTACCAAAAAGACATTCAATTATGATTATTATTATTTTATTTAATTTTTTATATTTATTAAGCATTTCATAAGGCTCCTTCATGAAGGGGCCTTTCTGGCTCCAAAGCTTGCTATTATAAATTTAAGGGCTTAAATGCCATACAAGGGACAGCTATGGGATGAAAAACAGAATCTCAGAGGGAGGGACAGAACGTAAGCCAGTGCTGTGTTAGATGTGAACATAAATCAGGAGAAGGGGTACATCCACCAGTAGGTAATTGGTATTCATATACTGAACTTAGGATTGGGCAGGGTGCCGGATCTCCTAAAGAGACTAGTCCTGTATGGAGACTTATTGGCAATGCTCCATGGGGAAAACATATGCAAAGAGTTATCTCCCAAGCAAGAGAACCATCTCACTAGTGCCATCTTGTGGAAGTGGCTCCCTATGAGTCAAAATCTGACTTTACAAAAGCCTTGGGATTTGACAAGAGATAACTGGCTTGGCTAGATTTCCTTCTTTTTTCTTTTTTAAAGTCAGATTTTGACTTATAGGGGGCCACTTCCACAAGGTGGCGCAAGCGAGATGGTTCTCTTCCTTGGGAGATAACTCTTTGCATATACTGAACCAAAACACTATTTTTTAGATATTCATTAAAAATACAGGTGCCTTTATAGGTAAACTACATACACAACAGTCAGTAAACTAGTCACGTTCTCATGGCATTGCTTTTATCTCATGCTGTTTGAGGATCCAGACCCAGTCCTCATACCAGGCTCGGACTGGCCCACAGGGGTACAGGTGAATCCCCCGGTGGGCCCCTAGTCTCCCACCCCCTGCACAAGTGGCAAATAACACACTTGTGCAGTAGACTTACTGCACTACATACAGATATTCACAATAGATCACGTCCTATTCTTGTCCATTTTGTGGACATTTGTCATTTCTATTGATGGAAGAAAAATGTGAATTGCACATGGAAGGTGTCTGAATTTTTCTGATCTGCGGTTTGTGGACACGGTCATGCGCAGGAGGCCTTAACTACTGAACCACCACATTTGGGATATGTTTACCTGCAAAAAGGGATGAGCGAACCCATGGAAGTTCGGGTTCGCCGGGTTCAGCCGAACTTCAGGTCAATGTTCGGGACCCGATCTTGACCCGAACTTCACCCTGAACCCGGATCCCATTAAAGTCAATGGGGACCCGAACTTCACTTTATTATTTTCTGTGATAACATGGTTATCACAGAAAATAATAGCACTCTTAAGGCATAATGCTAAATAAAATGGCCATTCAGGGGTTAAAAATAATAAAAAAACTCACCTCATCCACTTGATCGCGCAGCCGGTATCCTCTTCTTTCAGCAGGACCTGAAAAAGGACCTGCGGTGACGTCATCGCAGGTCCTTTTGCAGGTCCTGCAGAAAGAAGAGGACGCCAGCTGCACGATCAATAATAAATAATAAAATCACCCGAACACAGAACCTGAACTTTAGTGAAAAAGTCCGGGTTTTTTGTTCCGGGTACCCGACCTCGCGATGTTCAGTACAAACCCGAACTTTGCAGTTCAGGTTTGCCCATCTCTGCCTACAAATCAGATCCTTGCTGGTGCAGACCTGCAACCAGTAGACTGTTTTCATCCAGGGCTTGAGTGGTTTCCAGTGGAAATTGTCAGAAGGGGGCTGGCAATAGTGTGTGCGATAGTTCATGCAGATCTGGTGAGGAACTGTCTATGGGGGTGTGGAGACTACTGCCATACACCCATGATGGATTGATACAATTAACACTTACTTATGAACAGAACAGCCAGCTAGGATGACTCAGAGCCCGATCTATCCTCACTTGTATCACACATTGGCACGCTCACAAAAATGCAACACTTGTGCTTTTACAGTTGTTTGATATAAAGCACTGAAGTTCAGTCTAGATGGAGGGAAGGTCCACGGATTATTTGGGAGGACGTTGTCATAAATGTGTAGAAAGTTGAAACCCAAGAGTGGATAGAGACAACACGACCATTCATCATCTGTGAAGGTCCGTCTGGTGCCAGTCTTTCAGCTTTACAATAGTCCCACATTTTATGCCTCACTCTTTCTAGTCTATCTGAATATTCCCTCCATAGTGGAATGGAGATGCCCCATGGTACGCAAAAAGAGGTAATGTTCTCTAGCAGGAAGCACCTTCATCTTCTCAAGTACATTTTCCAGATTTATTTTGTTTGATACTTGATTATAACTTAGAGAGGACCTTTCACTACTCCTGACACGCCTGTTTTAATGGCTTCATGCATTCCCCATGTAATAACAATTCTGGAGCATCTATTCTTATGTCTGTATGTTGTGCCATTCCTTTATTATTTCTACTAGAAGTTATGAATGAATTGCTAGCAGACTGCAGTAAGGGTACAGAGGGGACCAGTTGGGGGTGTGTTCCTGCACAGACTGACAATGGCAGCACTGATTGGATAGAGTGAGTCTGTACAGGGACACCCCCCAACTGGTTACCTCTGTATCCTTACTGCAGACTGCTAGCAATTCATTCATAACTTCTAGTAGAAATAATAAAGGATTGGCACAACATAGAGCCATAAGAATAGAGGCTTCAGAATTGTTATTACATGGGCCAACAGCAGTCCCATTTCTTGGTCCAATATGAAGAACACGGATGTGTCCAGGGAAGGTATAAAGAAACAAAGTTGTATTGCCTAGACAATAGGTTCTCCGCAAACAAATTAAGTAAAATTACTATTACTAAATACCTAAATATTACTTTATTATAAAATAGCATTCTAAATAGATTGTATTTGTTTAAATGTTTTCTCTAGGGGACATTCATCAAGGAAAATAAAATGGCTGCTGTCCTGCTAGCACACACAAAACCCGTCCTAAGCTCTTGTTTCTATTTCGGTGTCCATTTGACGTCCATGAAAAAAAAACATGAAGGATCTGTGTTTGTTCAGTGAGCCAGTTTTTGCTCTCCATATTCCACGGACACTGCTCAGCTGAAAATTAATTTCCAAACATCCCACTTAACACCAATGCCATGTGTGTTGTGTCCGTGTTTTTTCCAGACCCATAGACTATAATGGGCATGTTTTGTCTGAATCACGGACCAAAATCATGCATTTCTCTGATTTTTTTCACTGATCTACAGTCAGAAAAAATACAGATATGTGAACAGACCCATTAAAATCAATGGATATGTGTACGGCACACGTCAGTGAAAAACTGAAAGAAATGTGAACAAGGCCTTATTCCATGAATACTGCTCAGCTAAAAATTAATTTCAAAAGCATTTCCTATCAGTGGTCAGCGAAAAATAGACCTAACATTGAGCAAACATCGATGTCATCCATATTGCCTCCTTGATTTTCGCAGACCCATAGGCTTCAATGGGGCTTTTTGGTCCGAATCACAAACAAATCTCTGTGATTTTTTCATTGACCCATGGTCAGTAAAAAAGATACTGATGTGTGAACACTTGTGCTGTTTGCAGAAATTGCAGATAGTCCTAATCACACAGTTGGACGAGTTACTTAAAAGCAGTTAGCTAAAGAGCTGTCCCAGCTCTTCTCACTACTCTTACTGTCATGAATTATGTATGACCTTACAGACCGCTGATAAGATATCGGCTGTGTGTAGTAATGGAGCGAAAAATAGAAGAGGACGGTGGAGTATGTTGCTAATGAGCAGCAGTGCTTGTATGCACTCTGCTACATTACTACATAGTCTGTCTTCTCTGTACTTCCATTTTGCTCAGTTACTACACACAGCCGATATCTTATCAGCTGTGTGTAAGGTCATACATAATTCATGACAGCAAGAGCAGTGAGGAGAGCTGGGACAGCTAACTGCTTTGAAGTAACCCATCCAATTGCATTATTAGGATGGGTTTTGTGTGTGCTAATGGGTAGCTGCCATTTTATTTCTCCTGATGTAGATCAGCAAGAAGTACTGTATTTTTCGCTTTATACCCCATATCAGGACATCACATTTGACCCCCTTATCAGGACATCACATCAGCCCTCCATGTCAGACCCCCATCAGACCTCAGATCAGCCCACCTTCTCAGACCCCCATCAGACCTCAGATTAGCCCACCTTGTCAGACCCCCTTCAGACCTCAGATCAGCCCACCTTGTCATACCTCCATCAGACCTCAGATCAGCCCACCTTGTCAGACTCTCTTCAGACCTCAGATCAGCCCATATTGTCAGACCCTCTTCAGACCTCAGATCAGCCCACCTTGTCAGACCTCCTTTCGACCTCAGATCAGCCCACCTTGTCAGACCTCTTTCAGACCTGAGATTAGCCCACCTTGTCAGACCCCCTTTAGACCTCAGATCAGCCCACCTTGTCAGACCTATTTCAGACCTGAGATTAGCCCACCTTGTCAGACCCCTTTCAGATGTCAGATCAGCCCACCTTGTCTGACCCCCATAAGACTTCAAATTAGATTAAAATAAAAAACTCCTCTTACCTCTCCTGCGCTGCGGCTCCTCTCCACCTCCGGTAGAAGTTGCGCTCCCCCATCTTCCCAGCCTGTGCTGCTCGGTCACCTGACTGCGTGCAGCATCAGGTCATAGTGCGCGCACTAGGTCCTGACGTTGTACGTGGTCAGGATAGTGAAGCGCCGGCCCCAGGAATGAAGACCGCAGAGGGTGACTATTACAAGCGCTTGCAGTGCTTCACTTCCCGCTCCTAATGGATACTATTGAGCGCTTCCATAATGGAAGCGCTCACTAGTATTTGTTTTATAAGACGCACAGGGGGAAAAAAGTGTGTCTTATAAAGCGAAAAATACGGTAGATGACGAATAGGAGTATGACCACAGTAGCAGGCTACACAGACTTTGTTTGTAGTCTGCTACCATGGAAACACATGGATCTGCAGAGCAGCTATAAAAACAAAATGGTAGGAGACCTTTTTAATGAAGGTTTGATTTTTCATTAGATTCATTAGAACAATCATTGAAACGTTCAAGATAGCCTATAAAGAAAAATCAGCAGGCTCTTGTAGGTAGCTTGGCAGGAATTTACACTAACCATTGTCAGATCAGGTTTTTCACTGCCCTAGAGACAGGACAAATGTCAAAAACATGCTCCATAATCATTGGTTGTCTTCGGGTGAACTTGAGGGAGATATGACTCTTCTCAACTATGCTATGCAATGTCCAGCTAGCCCTTTATACCAGGTTTGATGATGACCTATCGTCAGGCCCGGTTCACATCTCCATTTGTAGATCCGTTGCTGGATCCTATACTTCACTGCCAGATCCCTGTTGATGACAATTGGAGTCTGGGGTGATCTGCCTTATTTCTGGCATAAATGCTGGGTTTCGGCCGGACACTAAATGTTGAAGGCTAACATTCATTGCTTACACTGGTCTGTACTTGGCAATGATGTATTAACCATAGTGGATAGGCTTGGGATCAGCAACCTTCTGCACTCCAGCTGTGGTGAACCTACAACTCCCAGCATGCACACTTGATTTTCAGCTCTTGAAATTCCCAAAGAAGTGAGTGGGAGTTGTAGTTTCACCACAGCTGGAGGCTGCTGATCCCTGGGCTAGTTTATCAATTTTTAAAACCTGGAAAAATGTGGGGAGAGATTTGTCAAATTGGTGTAAAGTACTGTAGAACTGGCTTAGTTGCCCATAGCAACCAATCAGATTCCACCTTTCATTTTCCAAAGGAGCTCTGAAAAATGAAAGGTGGAATCTGATTGGTTGCTATGAGTGACTAAACCAGTTTTCCTTTACACCAGTTTTGATAAATCTCCCCCATAGAGTACAGAAGAAAGATTAATTCATGTATAAAACCTTGAATACACGTGACAAGCTGCGGGTTTATATGTCTCTATGGTAGTGGAGTAGGATGTGTGTACTTTTGTCCTATAGGACTTGGAACATACATTGCATGTAACAATCACAACTTTCAGAGAGAAGCAGCTCATTCACACTGTGCATCTACCTGTGGAAACCGCCTCCCATTGTCTTCAATGTGAATCCATGCTGCAGTGTCAAGAAGGCACTACTGGAAACTGAGGCTGATGTCCGCATGCAGATCAGCCCTGGTTAATGGGACTAAAGCCACAGGAGGATCCACTGCATGCAAAATGAAAACCTTGTAAAACTAGAACAAGTAGTACGTACGACCTTCCGCTCATTCACCAATGGTATTTGCTAGACGTACTTTGAGGAACCTCAAGCTGCCTTAGGTCCATTGATGTGCATTTGACATATGAAAATACATAACAATATCTTTGTACTGAGAGATGTACTGTATATGATTGTATTTGTAGGCGCTGTGTAGGCTCAATGATTTTCTTGTAAGCTTTACTATTGTTGTTTTTTTCTAGATTTTCTTTTTTTCTACTGTATTACACAGTCTGTTACTAGTTTATATTTCTATGAAAAATTCAATAAAATAAATTTAAAAAAAACAAAAACATTGCAAAACTATAGCAAAAACCAGAGTGTCATGTCACACATTCCACTGGTGAAATCCACCATATGAATACATCCTAAGGCCTCATGCACACAGCCATATTTTTGGTCCGTATCCGATCTTTAGCAGATCACATTCATTTCTATGGGTCTGCAAAAAAAAAAAAACAGCAAACAGATGTAATTTATGTGCTGTCCACATCTGTGCAGCCGGGTTGTAAATTATAGAACCTATCCTATTCTTGTCCATTTTGTGCAGAGGTGCACCGCCGATAAGACCAGGGGAGGCGATTGCCTCAGGCCGCAAGACCTAGAGACAAGTGGGGTGGTGGAGGGCCATGGGAAATGAGCGTGTCCATTGTGGAATCTCTCTATATTCAAATGTATCACAGTATGCCTATCATAGTGGTGCTGGCGGGAAGGGGTTAGGTTGAGAAATTGTCATGTGGCTGTTTAAATTTTTGCCTCAGGCAGCAGAAAGGCTAGGTGCGCCCCTGGTTTTGCAGACAAGAATAGGGTTTCTTTTACAGTGG
This sequence comes from Rhinella marina, assembly GCA_900303285.1. Taxonomy (NCBI): domain Eukaryota; kingdom Metazoa; phylum Chordata; class Amphibia; order Anura; family Bufonidae; genus Rhinella; species Rhinella marina. The sequence continues at coordinate 97,475 of ONZH01025313.1, read as the reverse complement.
ATCCACACAGACCGCATCAGGATACCCTCCTGTGCAGAAGGCCTAAAGGTTACAGCCACAAGGGGCACTGTCTCTTTAATAATGTAACAGTAACATTTGCATTCAGTTACAATGTGCACAACCTATCAATACTGTGTTATCTATGTAATATAGATTCAGTTAATGGCGAAAATCTAAATACATTTTATGGTAAAATCTCAGCCTAATTATTATTAAAGGGGTTATCCAAAAATGCCCCCCCCCCGAAATTCCCAGGCCCCTCACACAAATTGTACTCACCTCGCTCCCCGGCACCCGCATCGCTCCTTTTGTCTGTACGGCCGCCACTGCATCTCCTTGTCGTGCAGCTCAAAACATTGCAATGGGAATGAGCCTCCCTATTATCGCAGGTGACGCTAACAAGGTTAATACCCATCGCGAAATTTTTATCCGTGTGACGGGGAGATGCAGTGGCGGCTGTGCGGGAATCAGAAGCGACGCGGGTGCCAGGAATTGAGGTAAGTACAATCTGTGTGTGCAGGCTCGGACTGGCCCACAGGGGTACAGGTGAATCCCCCAGTGGGCCCCTGAGCAAGGTGGGCCCCTAGTCTCCCACCCCCTGCACAAGTGGCACATAACACAGTAGACTTATTGCACTACATACATATAATCAATGTACAGCACCTCCACCAGCCTATGTTATTATAAAAAAAACTTGATAGATTATTAAAGAAACTCCCCAGTTTATTATTATAGACACAATCAGAGCTGAGATGACTTCTAAATTTTACTGGTAGGCCCCAGGCACCCCAGTCCAACACTGTGTGTGTGTGTGTGTGTGGGGGGGGGGGGGACATTTTCAGGGTTGGATAACCCCTTTAAGGTATCTAGATTTTGATCAGATACATTTTCTTAAAGGGGTTCTCCGGGAATTAAGAAAATGAAAATACATAAATATTACTTTATTATAAATATATTCCCAAATACCTTTCATTAGTTATAATGGCTCATTATGTCTAGGGAGCAATCATTAGGAGAAATAAAATGGCCGCTGTCCTATTAGTACACACAGAACCTGTCCTAATCACACAGGAGGACAAGTTACTTCACAACATTGAGGTAAAGAGCTGCCTCATCCTCCTCTCCTACTTGTCAGGGATTATGATCCTGAATACAGATGATAAGATCTTCAGCTGAATCTCTGTAGGAATGAAGTTCATGAAGAGACATGAAGTACAGAGAGGACGGACAGGACAGACTGTGGTAATGGAGACTGTATACAAGAGCTGCTGCTTATTACCCACTTCTCCTCATGAACTCAATTACTTCAGAGATTCAGCTAAAGATCTTATCTGTATTCAGGATCACAATCCCTGACAGTCAGAGAGGAGGATGAGGCAGCTCCTTACCTCAGTCTTGTGAAGTAACTTGTCCTCCTGTGTGACTAGGACAGGTTCTGTGTGTACTAATAGGATGGAGGACATTTTGTTTCTCCTGATTATTGCTCCGCAGACAAAACGAGCCATTATAACTAATGAAAGGTATTTGGGAATATATTTATAATGCAGTAATATTTAAGTATTTTCATTTTCTTAATTCCCAGAGAACCCCTTTAATGTGACAGGTTCCCTTTAAGTTATTATCTCTTTTCAGTCTATGTAGGTATGTGATACATTGTATTTTTGCTTTGTTATTGGCAAGTACACATACATTTATATTCTTTCTCTCTCTCTCTCTCTATATATATATATATATTAGTATGATTGCCACATTGATTTCCATGCGGTAATTTTTGCACCACTTTAACTGTGTATGATTTATAAATGATCCCATTATGTTCAGGTCCTGTGTTTTATGTTAGAATGCATAGTTTTATATATACTGGAACAATTCCAAATATGTGAGAGCGTCTATAAAAGGGCTACGAGAATATGGAGAGTAGGTGTGGTGGTTAACCTGACAGCCAGGCTGCACAGACTGCACCTGTTAAGTGTAATGGAATCCTCCATTACTGTATATAAAGGGATGTCTTGGAAAGTAGGGAGACATGACAGGATGTAAACCAGTAGATGTTCTCCAGACATTGCAGTAACATCAGCTCATTTATTCTACATTACTTCTCATGTCAATAAGGAGCAGGCAGATATGGGCCATTGTTACCAAGATGCAGTGGCGTACATAGAGAAGTAAGGGCCCCATAGCAAGAATCACACCAGGCCCCCCACACAGGACAGAGGGGTTTCTGCCTAAACCCCTTTCAATGACCTTTGGGCCATTTTTTCCACTGCTTCATTTGCTAAAAGTTGTCCCTTTAGAGGGTAGAGTCCTGACCAGGTTTTCACCTCCAGTAGAAGAGGAGATAATGACAACTAAGACTTGGCCCCCTGTTGTCCTGGGCCCCATAGCAGTCGCATGGTCTGTTGCTATGGTACTGTAGTTACACCTCTGCCAAGATATGGTCAACAACAACCCCTGTGCATATGCTATTAAGGCATAGGGACAGGGAGTTGGTTTGTCAAAGTGGCTCTCGATCCAGTTGACTCTCCTGAATTATTAGAGAAGCCACAGCGGGAGAAATATAGGCTCCCCCCAACAAATGAACGACTCCAATCTGAAAGGTAGTCTGTGATAAGACAATCACTTCAGAAAGGGAAACTTCAGTAACTGAATACTGTATATATTACTATTACATAATTACATACTGGTAGAGCTAAATGAGTTTTCTGGGCCTTAGCTATGGCTGGTGTATCCTCAGGATAGGTCATCAGTAGAGATGAGCGAACGTGCTACAGTGCTCGTTACGAGCGAGTTCTCTCATCTCTAGTCATCAGTATGAGCCGACTGTTCCAGACTCTATACAGTGGATGAAAGTTTCTGTGTGTCGTTTCTGGTGCTAGCGTACTGCAGCTCAGATCCCATTCATGGTGCAGTGACCCAGTGGTTCTCTGCTTAAAGGGTTAATGTCATACTGTAATGTGGTTCACTGCTAACGTTGTCAAAACATTTATTGTGAGATAAGGGTAAATGTATGCCAACTATGCACTTTTAGAAGTACAAATTGTTAATGTGTTAATGGTCATTTGTCTGTGTAACGAATTTGGGCCCTTTTTTCCTGCTTTGCACCCCGCTGGTCATCTAACACTAAAAGCTCCCCAGCACAGCGAGGCAGGAACCCCCAAACCAGGATGCGCCCCAAGGGGAAGAAAGGGGCTCCCCTCCATTACTGCACGGCCCAGAAAGAAAATTGCTACCTTGACTACTACCGTTAATCTCACCCCCTTCCCCTCACCCTTCTTTGGCTCACTGCAATGGGAGCTGAGCCGCAGTACTCCAGCACAGCAAGTACTCAGTGGACAGTGCCTTCTCCTTCTGGCTCTATCAACTGCATAGTTTCAAGCATCAGCTGCTGCTCGACATAGCTGGTGGCTGGGGGTGCCGGGTGTCGGACCCCACCAATCTAATAATGATGACTTATCCTGAGGATAGGTCACCAATATTTAAGTACTAGAAAACCTCTTTAAAGATGTGTTCCCACTTTACTTAAAGAGGACCTTTCACCGCTCCTGACATGCCTGTTTAATAGCTTCATGCATTCCCCATGTAATAACAATTCTGGAACATCTATTCTTATGTCTCTATGTTGTGCCATTCCTTTATTATTTGCACTAGAAGTTATAAATGAATTGCTAGCAGTCTGCAGTGAGGGGACAGAGGGGTGGTAACCAGTTGGGGGTGTGTATCTGAACAGTCTGAAAATGGCAGCACTGATTGGATGGAGTGAGTCGTGAAGGTATACACCCCCAACTGGTTACCTCCCCTCTGTACCCTTACTGCAGACTGCTAGCAATTCATTCATAACTTCTAGTAGAAATAATAAAGGAATGGCACAACATAGAGACATAAGAATAGATGTTCCAGAATTTTATTTATCAATTTCTGCTAGGTGGGGTTCTGCATACAAGAGGAGACCAGATGCAGTTGATGCCGTGGTGTGCATTGCTCCTGGGCCCCAATGCAAAAACTGTAAATGGCCCCTAACCATGTCCCAGTTATAATACTGGTGTCTTCTTATGTGGCAGGCAGATTCTCTGCACATCCTATGCTAGGCCACTTGATATTTTTAACTTTGCTTATAGGAAATGTGTCACCAGAAAATGACCTATTTTTTAAATCACATTTTTATGTTGAACAGATTTTTAACTATATTTTAAAATAATATCTAATATCATGCAGTTTTCACACTGGCCACTAGGCTTAATAATATGTTGAGACTTCCTGTTCTGTATATGTATAATGTTTACAGTAGCCGTCTCATTATCATCACAGGCAGGATTACAATACCACCTTTGTATAGATAAGACAGGATCCACCATTCACAATAGGTGATATTACCGTTTGTCAATGAGTCAATGAGGTCAATGAGGTCCTCTCCTTTCCATTGTGTCTATGGCTCCTGTGGCTGCTCTCAAAGAACAAGAAGTCTTGGCATATTTTGGGCCTAGTCAGTGATAAAACTGCATGAATTTAGGATTATTTTTTAAATATAGGTAGGACATGGACAATTTTTTTTAAAAAAAAAAACTTGTCACATAAAAATTAGATTTAGACAGTAAGTTGTTTTCTGATGGCACATTCCCTTTAAGTTTAAAGAAGAACTCCCGCAAAAGTTTTTATTCTCTGACCTGTTAGAAAGGTGCATTATATAATCTATAGTGATTGTCATTTTCTTATCAGTGACTGTTTCTGTGAGTAAAAACCTCTCTTCTTATTGTAGCTGGGTCATGTGACCAACTCCCTGACCTCCAACTGACCCAGGACAGAAAGCCAGTAACTGCTCTATTCATTCCTATGGGAGCCTCACTTTCAGTCTCATAGGAATACATAGAGAATTAGACTTCCTGTCCACACATAAGTCTATGTATGAGTTGGTGGGTCTAATTGTTGGTCACATGACACAGATAAGAAACTTCAGGATGATAGAAGTCAAAAATTCAGACACTGGTAAGAAAATGACATTCACTACAGATTATATCATGTACATTTCTAGCAGGACATGGAATAAAATTTTTGTCGGGAGTTCTTCTTTAAGGTAACAAAACAGTTAATACTTCCAACAGACAGAGAAGCAACTGCAGAACATGGGGAGAGAGGAGCAGGACCTGCAGAAGACATCTCATGAAGGACATAAATAATAAAGAAGGCAGGTAAGACTGAATTGGTGCATGGTCTGCATCATAGAAGTGAAGCCTAAATGGCTTTAATACCCAGTGCTTGGGTTAGAAAATAGAACAGAGATCTAGCAGACACTTCCAAGCACATTAAGAGGTTTCATAAAATACAGGGAGGGAACGGATTTCACAGACATCTAAGTGCAAGAAAGAGAGTTCAAGCTGAGAATCTTAAGCCTCGTAAACTTGAGAATAAAACGTAAGATGATGATATGGTTCTCAGGGACGACGAGATTACCAGCAGTAAACTGAATGTATGGAGGTGGTTGGGGCAGTCATCTATTGTACTAATGAACAGGACACCAGTTACCCCATCTTTATATTGTCTGAATTATTGGTCCAAGCTACATACAATTATCTTACGTGAGAAGACTTGGAGCACTAAACACAGTTCTTCCATGTGCTCATAGACAAGAGAAGATGTTCTCCAGTCACAGAGACCTGAGCATCAGTAGATATGTCATCAAAAGTACGTGTGTTAGGGAGAGTTCACATCAAGTTTCATTTTCTGTTCTTCTGATCTGTCAGAAGAACAGAAAATTTTTTGAAAATTTGGCATCCATTTGAGCCATCTCTGTCTGAGATTCATTTTGTGAGATGGAAATAAAAGTCCTGCATGCAGTACTCTTTTTCAATTTACTAAAACAGATCTCAGACGGAAATCGCTTAAACTGACGCCAAATGTGCATAACTGTATGATGGATTTTTTTTACAGGATCCTTTTTTTTTCTTTCTGTTCTTCTGATGGATCAGAACGGAAAATGAAACGGTGATGTGAACTCCTCCTTAGGGCTTGTTCACATGACCGTATGAATTTTGCAGTCCGCAAAAACAGATCCGCAAAAAATACGGATGACATCCATGTGCATTCCGTATTTTGCGGAATGGAACAGCTGGCCCCTAATAGAACAGTACTATCCTTGTCCATAATGCGGACAATAATAGGACATGTTCTAATTGTTTGCGGAATGGAAAAACGGACATATGGAAATGGACTGCACACGGAGTACCTTCCGTTTTTTTTTTTTTTGCGGTCCCATTGAAATGAATGGTTCCGCATACTGTCCGCAAAAAAAAAACAAAAAACGGAACGGACACTGAAAGAAAATACGGTCATGTAAATGACCAAAACCAGTAGGGAAGCCTCAGCGGTAAGGTATAGCACCTAGTTTAAGCTCACAATAACTGATGGAAATAACTGAACAAATAACTGAAGTTTGAACTCGGCCTTAGTGAGAAGCAGTGTTCCCTCTAAGCCTTGGCAGCTGCCAAGCGGGGTTGGCTTAGAGTTGGACAATGCTTAGTTGAAGGTGAGCAATATGAAAATCAAATATGAGATAATTGTCATCGGTCAAATATCGAATCTAGTGTACTAAATAAGACATTGACCAGGGTGGAGAGTTTCTGGGGACCCATATAAATCTAGAAATATATATATTCTCAACCTAACCCCTTCCCTCCTAACATTACATATCTCACTACAGAACACACAGCGCCTCATACCTTTTACATACAGTGATGTCTCCTCTGATGTAGATCTTCTCTTTCCTCATCTCCTTTAGACCAGGCGCCATTTTCAGCCATTTCTCGTCTCTGCAATTTGACAAACAAAAATTTTAGTTACTACTTTTCCATCATCCGCCCATCTTCTGGACAAATCATTCTAACACCCCCAATACTGTGCCGCTGTGCTCCCCAATACTATATTACAGAAACTAGTACCATGCAGATAGTGCCCTTCAATAATTATTGGCACACAGTGTCCTAAAATAACTGCGCCCAGCAAATAGTGCCCCTGACAGTAATAGTGTAAACATGTAACCATAATGTCCCCCAAAAATAACTGTGCTAAGCTGATACTGTGCCAGAGTACCCCCCACAGTAACAGTACTCCTCAAAGTCCACAAATAGTAATAATTGTCTGCTAGAGCACACTTGGTAGTAATAATGCTCCTACAGTGCCCCCAACATGTCCCCACTGTGCCCCAGAAGTAATAATGGTCCCATAGTGCCCATAATAGTAATCATGTTCCCCATTGACCTCCAGTAGTAATAAAGCCCACCAAAATGCTCCCCAGTAGTAATAATTCTCCTTATAATGTGCCAGTGCCCCCAGTTGAGCTAATTTCCCTACAGTGCCCCCAAAATGTGCCAGTATAAAATACCCCTATATAGTATCCCCAGTAAATGCCCCCATAGTGCTCCTCTCCCCTTTCCTCATAGTGCCCCCATAATTTACCAGTATAAAATGCCCCAGTAGATGCCCTCAGTGTCCCCCATAATTTGCAAGTATAAAATCTTAGTGCCCCCCGTACATGACGCCATAGTACTCCTCTCCCCCCTTCCCCATAGTACCCACCATAATGTGTCCCAGTATAAAATGTCCCTATACAGAGCCCCCATATAAAATACCCTTCTTTGTGGCCTCAGTAGATGCCCCCATAGTGCCCCCCAATAATGTGCCAGTAAGAAGTGCCCCCATAGGGCCTCCCAACAATGTGTCAGTAAGAAGTGCCCCCCAAAGATGCCCCCAATCATGTGCCAGTAAGAAGTGCCCCCCATAGATTCCCCCAATCATGTGCCAGTAGAAAGTGCCCCCATAGATGCCCCCCAATCATGTGCCAGTAAGAAGTGCCCCCCATAGATGCCCCCCAATCATGTGCCAATAAGAAGTGCCCCCCATAGATGCCGCCCAATCATGTGCCAGTAAGACGTGCCCTCCATAGATGCCCCCCAATCATGTGCCAGTAAAAAGTGCCCCCCATAGATGCCCCCCAATCATGTGCCAGTAAGAAGTGCCCCCATAGATGGTCCCCAATCATGTGCCAGTAAGTGCTCCCATAGATGCCCCCCAAACATGTGCTAGTAAGAAGTGTCCCCCATAGATGCCCCAATCAGGTGCCAATAAGTGCCCCCCATGGATGCCCCCAATCATTTGGCAGTAAGTGCCCCCCACAGATGACCCCCCCATCATGTGGCAAAAAGAAGTGCCTCCACAGTGCCCCCATAGCGCTTCTCTTCTTTATTGTGCCATATAGAAAAAATAAACACTTATACTTACCTTCATGCCTCATTCAGCGATGCAGGCCTCTTCCGGCCTGTGTCCTGCGCTGAATGGCTCAGGCGGTGCGATGACGTTATTGCGCCTCCTGAGCCTGCCTCTGATAGGCTACAGGCCCCTCCTGAAGACGGTGATACAGATGACTATGGAGATGAGCACTTCCACAATGGAAGCCCTCATCTCCCGCTGCCCTGCTGCAGGTGAGCGGACGTTAAAAACTTGTGAGTGGGGACACCATAATAGCCGCGCAGCCGTGCAACTTAGAGGGAACACTGGTGAGAAGTTTACCATTCCCTCTCATCAGTATCTAGGTGTGGCACTATGTATAATGGCTATCTGATCCTTGACTGATGTCGGTATCTTTGTGTATTGCTGAGCACTTCTTATCCCCAAAACACTCAATAGTCCTTTATAAAAAGTTCAATTCTCCAGCCAGGAATTTAGTTTAAATATCGCAGAGTAGATGGACAGTAGTAGCTGTAGCTGAAGTGGAAAATATAGAATCCTTCTCCAGGGAGATACCATCCCTGTGAGTAAAATGCTGCTAAAAACTACTGTACTAAGAGCCAACCTCTGAGGGAGAAAAGAACAGACTTTTACAGAAGGTTGAGGATCATTAAAAGAGAGTGCATGGACAAGAAAGCCAGTGATAAATAACGCACGTTTATGGCTGTAGACTTCACTGCATGTGGTTTGGGTTACATTGCTTCAGGCACCCGCCACACTACTGAGACTGACTGGCCATCCATTGAAGGACTGCACCCCACAAGAGGACAATTCTCAAAAAACGGTCTCAACTGCATTTCACTCCTGACTTGCATTATTTGTGGTAGTTGAAAAAAGTCAAAATGTGATAGTTTGCTTTTTCTAAATTCAACAAGTGCTGTGCGTCACTTTCATAAATTTGACTCCCAGCCTCTACCTTTACACAAATAGACACATTTGAAGACAAAATTCAAATTGTCCCATTGAAAAATCAGGGCCTTTGTCTAAATAAGTGACTTAAGAGTCCAAGAATTGAAGAAATTAAAATAGCTGCAGGAAATGTTATAAAACGAACAAACATTACTCCCATATTACATCCCTGCTGCTCCGTTTGTTCCCTGACAGTCTTTAGTTACTTTCCTAGTGGCATGTGACCATTGTAAGAAATCACCAACCTCAGTGGGATGGTAACATATATGGCACGTGAAGGCTGAAGCCAGTGATTGGCCGCAGTGGTCTTGTAAGTGCATGGTACGTAAATGCTGCAGGCACTGGAGTGGCGGGGATTTTAAAAGGTGAGTAATACAGTACTTGTTTATTAATTTCATAACTTTTTTGCAGCTAGTTTACTTTCTTCTGCTTTCAGACACGTTCTGCATGGCCCAACCTCAGGCCACCACTGTCTCCTGGTATTAGGTTCATAAGTTGCAATTCCAACCGGTTGCAGGGAGGCTCTCTGGCAAGCCATTCAGTGCTCTGACTCTGTAGTCTGTCTCTGCAAGCACGCCACTATCCACCCACTTGTCATAACCGAACAGGGAGACTCCCTGGCAACTCTACCCGCTGACAGCTTCCATTCCACAGAGGTGGTTTCGAGCAGGATCCAACTTTTCACAAGGGAACTCAATTATATTACAGGTTTATGCCTAACTCCTGTTAGCATGGAGGAAAGCCCCTCTTTAACCCTCCTTTGCCCATGTGAGGAACACTGCGTTGCTACGTCTATATACTCTTATACTGCTATGGCCTCTCTACCATGTCCTTTCCCACCAGGTGCCCAGAATTGCTCTTTCCTGTCACTATCTTAGATGGGGCAGTGACAACTGACATTTGTAGTTAGGAGAACCTCCAGAATCCATACAATATATTAAAATCGAATGCAATAGTATATATTTTATAATACGATACACCCTGGACTCCATTACAAGACCTGTGACAAGTGGAGGAAAATATCTGATCGATGATTGTGAGCTGCAGTAACCTAGCATGGCCACTACATTATGTTTCTGGGTCCTTTCTAGGTGCTAGTTCTAGGGTGTCAGACCCCCACGATCAGATATTCATGAGCTATCCTTAGGATAGGTCACTAGTTCGAAAAACCCCTTAATTTTGGCTACAGTCAAACAGAAAAGCAAATAGGCCCAGAGGAGGTTGCTCCACCACCTTACAATAGCTTCGGAGGTGTACTCAAGTATGGGGCACTTAGGAAGTTTTGGTTTAAAGAATGACCCTAGAAGGACAGGTCTTATGTATGCTCAGTGACCCCAAGGGATGGGAGTAGTGGTGGTGGCTATGATTGTGGTAATAGTATTCACAGTTCACGGTGGCAGTCTTCAACCTTTCTCTACCCGGGATGTGCACAGTGAGTGGTGAGGGCACTTTTCCTTTCTTTGGGGCACTCCCTGACTTTCTGGGGCTCCTGCCTGATGATAGCTGTGGTGACCTTGATGTTAGGTGGTTGGCAGGGTACATGGCAGGAGAGCGGATGTAGGGCCGGCGAATGGAATAAATACAGTCTTTCTTTACTAAATTGATGATGGGAGTAATAGTACATAGAGCAGCAAAAGGCACAGTTCAAAAGTATATCACAGTGTAGTCTCCTCCCAATAGCTATGTATGTTCAGCAACAACGATGGTTATAGTAGTACTCCTTGACTCTCCTTGTAAGGACAGTTTGCAATCTCTCAAATAACCACAGGCATGCTATTCTGTACTTGTTAAACCTTTTTGCAGTTCCAAGCTGTGGGGTGCAGAATTTAGAACCGGATAGTCTGTCCATCAATTATGGTGGGTGCCAGAATGAACCCTGTCCACAGTAGTAAAGTCTCTTGCCATAAACGAGCATTACCTTACTGACGTTATTCTGCACGTCCTTGATAGTTCTGGAGTTTGTAAAGGGCCCTTTACACGGGCTCAGAATCCCGCAGATAATCGGTCAATAGCGATTATCTGGCGGTGTAAATATACCGCCGATTACCCCATGAACAATGGAAACGCTTATTCATCGGGTAATAGATCATTTGTGTAAACAGCATCTGTTGCTGGCAAACGTATAGTCATAATGGGGACAAACATTAACGATCACTACTCTCCATACTGTGGAGGAGATCACTGCATGTAAATGCAGCAGTCTCCTCTACCAGCGAGCAAGCAATTATCAGAAAGGAAGTGTATCAGGACCTTAAGATGGCTGGTCTCTCCTTCAGGGATACTCTGATGCTAAAGGATCTTCTCTGGCAGCTGTAGCCTCAGAGATAAAGGTTCTCTCGCGTAGATTGCAGGAGCTGACATGTACAGTAAGTCTTGTCTGTAGCTCTTCTCTGCTAAGACTCCCCTAACCAGGGGGCAGGCAAAATCCATCACTCTGGTAACCTAACCAAATTTGACATTTTGCTATTAGGTGTACACAGTGAATAAAGAAATAACTGATTTGGCACCAAATCACAACATTTAACTCTGCAACATTAAATAAATTAACCCTTTTAACCGACCCTTTGCAGTCGGTCTCTGGGGCACTACATATGATATTGCCAAAAAGCATACATGCCTTCAGTGTCCTTGCATGGATTTCCAGCAAACATCTTCCAGCCATGTTCTGTGACATCCATCTCGTTGACACATATCTGAATGTATGCATTTATAGAAGCAGCAAGGAGCGTTCCCTTAATAGTTCAACCCAACACTAAAGCAAATGCCAGCCAATTCTAACAGGTTGTTACTCTTAGCTTCAGAGCATACTCCTCTTGAGTAGACAAACTTAAGCCTTGTTTTAATATTAGTACCCTCTGATTTTTTTTGGCCGGTGACAACGTTTTTCTTTAGGGGAAACGTGGAGTAACACATCAGAAATAGCTACGGTAGTCACATAAACAATGTCTTTGAAGACGATCATGCCTTGTTACGCGCTCCACTAAATCTCTATCAGACACAAAAGTTCACGACCCTTTCAATTTCTACAAATAAAACAAAAATGAATCTCAGTGAAAATAAACTTTGAGCTCAAATTCATATTAAACAAGTTCAGCGAGATCTTGGCCAGAGCCCAGGTAGGATCAGCTCACTACTCCCTACTGCCATTAGAATGCGCTTGGCTTCGTCTTACAGAATCTTGGCCTGGAGACAGTGTAGTCCTTCCAACATAATAAAAACCTATCTGTGACTCATTACGGCTGACTAAATATGTATCCTGCCATTGAAATGTGAAATTTTATGAAAAATAATCCTTGAAATTTACAGAAAAAGATACAACAAATAGTGACCACAGGGTTTGTATCCCAACCCCCGATTTAGCTGTAGTTCTGAATAGTAGTGTTCAATTATGGAGACACTAGGACATTTTTTTTATGTAATAGGTCGTTATATAAACCTCTCTTTATTTTTCATTTTACAAGAGACCTCTTGAAGTTATGAATACGGCTATAGACATATAAGGTGCTAATTCCATGAACGTGTCACGCCAACTTGGAACACGATTTTGTTTTTAGGGCTAAAATAACGTCTGGAATTGGTTCTTAAATTAAAGTGGTTTTCTGGGACTTTTATACTGATGACCTATCCTCTGGATAGGTCATGAGTATCTGATCGGTGGGGGTCCGACACCCGGGACCCCAGCCAATCAGCTGTTTGAGAAGGCATCGGCCCTTGTAGTAGCGCTGCAGTCTTCTCTCAGCTCGCCAAGCACAGCGCCGTACATTGTATAGTGGCTGTGCTTGGTATCACAGCTCAGCCCCATTCACTTCTATGGGGCTGAGCTGCACCTAGGCCACGTGACTGATGAACGTGATGCCACATGGCCTAGGCTAAGCTGTGAGAAGGCCAAAGCGCTACTGTAAGAGCCGCTGCCTTCTCCCTGGCATCAGACCCCCACCAGAGGATAGGTCATGAGTATAAAAGTCTCAGAATATCCCTTAAATATATCTTTTTGTGTTGAGAGCTCCAAATGCCCGGCATAGCTATAGAATTAAGGGGGTTGTCCAGGATTTTGATATTGATGGTGTATCCTCAGGATAGGCCAGTGATGGCTAACCTCTGGCACTTCGGCTGTGGTCAAACTATGACTCCCAGCATGCTCCATTCATTTCTAAGGAGTTCTGAGAACAGCCAGGCAAGTGTGCATCTTGGGAAATTGCTGTTTTACCACAGTTGGAGATGCAGAGGTTAGCCATCACAAGGATAGGCCATCAATATCAGATTAGCGGGGGTCAGACACATTGCACCCCCATGATCAGCTATTGTGCAGTAGCTCTGGAGCTGAAAGTCAGTTCTGGAACTACACAGCTCTGTCCACTGTGTGGTGGACATAGCAGGTTCACTCCTCCCATTGAAGTGAATGGGAGAAGCGCTGCAGTTACTAGCTCTGTCCACTAATCAATGGATGGGGCTGTGTAGTTCTGTCACCAGAGCTACTACATGAATTGGAGTGTGGGATGTCAGACCTCTGCCAAACAGATAATGATGGCCTATCTGAAGGATATCAAAATCTTGGAAACCCCTTTAAGTGATAAAATTCTGCCTTCATCCACCACAAGGGAAGTGGAGGAAGATCTTATTATGAGATTTTGTGCCTCCTATTACTTTTCTTTTTGTCTTTATTATCTTTAAAGAAGCAATCCAGGACTTGTTTCCCCTGTCTATAGCTACACAAGGAATATCAAGTGACCTGTATCAAGTGAACTGCAGTCTGACTACCACGTCAGCAGATGTTGTAGGGTTCAGTTAGTCAGAGTGCAGGTCACATGATGCAATCATGGCCCTGAACCATATTTTGGTAATAAAGTGGCCTAATGATTGCCTGTTGACTTATCCTAATCCTCATATAATGTAACAGTAGCAGCTGTGCGCCGCTGTTCTCCTGCTTACCGCCGCAGTCCTGGGCGCTGTGTTCAGCGGTGATCTGCTACCTGTGCCTTTCCATTCATTGCTGCAGTCCTGGGCTCTGTTCTTGCAGGTACTGTTTGTCCTGGGGTCCGCTCCACAGTTTCCTTTCAGCCCTGGCCACAGCATGCTTGCTGCTTGTTTCCTGCAGCACTTCCTTAAGGCATACCTCCCAACTTTTGAAAATTGCAATGAGGGACAATGTGTGCGGCGCGCATCACGGCAGTTTTTTTCATACTAGGCCACATCTCTAACTTCACCCAAAGGATAATTTCTGGAGACCCTGCGGCAATTTTTTTTCTTGCGCGTCATTGTCCATATAAATATTAGCACATTAATCATTAGATTATAGATATTTTAAGGTCCCAATTGCACCAAATAATGAAGTTCTGGTCTAATTTATAGGTATAGACACTTTAGTAAGGAGCAATTTAGTAAATTTATTAATGCACATTTATACATTAATCCTCCAGGTCCAAAAGAGGGACATTTAAGGAGAAAAGAGGGACAGAGGGACTTAGGTCAAAAAGAGGGACTGTCCCTCCAAAAGAGGGACACTTGGGAGGTATGCTTAAGGGCCAGCATGTGTCACTTCCTGGGCTTTATGGGTTAGATCATGTGACCTTGCTGACCAATCCTAGCCCTCCTGCATGTATATAAGTGGCTCAGCCCCCTTCCCAGATGTCTCAGTGGCAAGGTCCTTGTATCCTGTAAAGGTTGCTGGTTCATCTGCTTGTGGTTCTGGACTCCACTACTTGTTTGATCCCTGCCTGCTTGCACAGACTCTGGGTCTGAATACTTTTGTAATTACATGTAATTAAAAATTTTAAAAACTACTGAGTCATTCAGTAAAATGTATCTGTATAGCGCCACTTAATTTCTTATTTCTTTGACCTGCTTCCTGAGAAGGCCGCACATGCTCAGGAATGACATTATATACCATGACACTGTAAGAGTTTGAGTTAAATCTTGATTAGCCACAGGAGTGGGGGTTGCACGTGAGTTGGGGGTTGCAAAGAAGTTGCTGGGGGCCCGTTCAAAAATTTGCTGTGGGGCCCAGTCAGTTGTAGTTACGCCACTGCACAGTGGGTTCACACCCGCTGATCCGTGACATATAATTTACAAATGGGAGCAACTATATTAAAAAAATCTGGAAGTGTACCTGAGTTTTCAAAAAAAATTTTCATAATGGCTGTGCTTCTTTGTACAATGATAACTGTGAAGGAGCAATCATTTTGGGGCGTCCACGCTCCTAGATATAGGTGCCCACTGGCATGGTTAGGTTTAGCGTAGGACCTGCCTGACCTGAGACCACCGTGACGCTGGGTAGGTGGGCACAGATGTGTTTTGATCAAAATATATTGGCTAAGAGTCTCAGATTTTATCATATCAGAATGAGGTCTTAGTTTATACAGTATATATTGTTTGCATCTATTTTTGTGCACTAATATTCCTGTTCTGTGATTCATTTTGGGGCTTCCCAGTGTTTTTTAGCCAAATTATTTCCTGTTTTAGCTGCACAGCTACATGTATTTCACTCAGAAGCAGGGGGAGTCTCCTTCAGCCAGCACTATACTACTGGGAAATCCTTTCCCTTACTTTCCACTATATTTGTTTTTAGCTCTGGGGTTCAGAGAACAAATAAGGAGGGATAAACCACACTTACAGAAAGACAGGAGACTCCTGTGATGTTCAGAAGCTGTATAGAAGCAGTTGCTTTATCAGGCTCAGGATCTCAGCTTACTCTGACATACCCCCATTTCCTCTCAGCCGTCTTCTGAGTCTCTGTTACCATGGATGTATCTTGCCTGACAACAGGCAGTGGACTGCAAATTAGGTGGAAGTGAGACCCCTAGTGGCCATGACTTTACAGCTTTTTTCAGCTGGATGCAGGCAGATTTATTAAATGAAGTAATTTGCAAATTTGCTAGTTACACCATTCTCTATTAAATGAAATTGTGTGAAAGTACAGTGACTCACACAGCAGTATACCTGTACGACAGCACACAGGGAACCTTCAGTCTGTATTAAAGCCTCCATTAGGCTCCATTATATGGCAATATTCCCCCTATTGCTGAATACCTTCATCCAGACACAGGTGGCACCTTCACCACACATTCCTGTCTCTGCCATTTCCAGATGCTTAGCAGAAGAAAATTTGGTGTCATGGCACTCATTACATGTTCTGCTACTGACAGCCAGCCACCATCGCCTTTGTTTATCATGGTGTCATGAACAAGAATCTTGGACTGATATGGAACGGGAACCTTATACTCTTTAGCGACTCATTGAGGTTCTGTTTGGGATCCAATGACGTTGGCATTTGAGTATGGAAGCCTCATAGTGATTGCTTCAATCCTGCCTTTGCTGTGGAACGACACATTGCCTCAACTGTTAGTGTGATGATAGTGGGAGTCATCGCATATGACAGTTGGTCACCCCTAGTAGTAATATGATGGACACTAACAGTTCAGTGATATTTGCAGGACATCCTGCAGCCACATGTGGTCCTCTCATGGCAGGACTTCCAACTCGCATCTTTCAGCAGGATAATGCTCACCCACACATAGTAAGGGTTTTTCAGGAATGTCTCCACCAGAATACAACACTTCCT
Source organism: Rhinella marina (assembly GCA_900303285.1). Taxonomy (NCBI): domain Eukaryota; kingdom Metazoa; phylum Chordata; class Amphibia; order Anura; family Bufonidae; genus Rhinella; species Rhinella marina. Next base: position 80,734 of record ONZH01025313.1, on the reverse strand, counting down.
TGGCCGCCCGGTGACCAGAGTTATTGCCAATTGAGCATTTATGGGACCATCTGGGACGTCAGCTTCAGGAACCTACTAAGGTGCAGGATCACAGGGCCAGCTGTACATCTGTGAGCAAATGTACCTCAGGATACCATAAGGAACCTGTATGCCTCCATGCTCAACCGTATCTCATCTTGTATCCAGGCTAGAGGTGGCCCAACAGGGTCCTAGAGTGCGTAATTTTTTTTGGCAATGAATGTACATGAAGCAATCATCTCCACTGTATGGGGATGAATGATCGTTCATCCCCATATAGATTCATTGTTTGCTGGCAGAAGTTTCCTTTTTACCCAGGACAATGGGCAAATTATGATTCTATGTGCAGCACAAACAGTGTGATCACCCAAAGAATGAGCCTTTGCTTGTTGACTGGGTGTTTGGTGCACACTTATACAGGGCAATTATTGGGAACATGCATTCCTATTGTTTCTCATATCCAATAATCTCCTTGATTGTCGACCAATGCAAGAGGACCTTTACAATAAAGGCATCCAATTCTGAATCCTTTTTTTAAACCAGTACAATGGTGACATTACAAGGGGGTTAAACTGGAGTGCACTCAACCAGCTTGGGAGGGTGCACACTTATTGTGCATTTATGTTATTTGTGGGCAGCTGTATGCCAGCTTGCAGTGCCCATTTAAAGGAAAGCTCAACCTAGAAATGAGTGAAAAACATAGATAATATTGCCCTCACAGTTTGTCAGTTTGCATACTTTTCTGCATGATCCTTACACAAAGTCTTGTAGAAATCCTGCAGACAACATATGGGTTATCTCCAGCTGATCTGCTCCATCTTCCGCTGGTGGCTGGCAGAGGGTGCAGTGCTTAACTAAGGGTCATAGCATAACAATAATTTTGTCCTACTGCAGACAGTACACAATAATTTTTGTCATACTGCCAGTTGTCATACAGCCAGACACAGGACAATGTGGAGGAGAGGGAGGAGACATGGCTGAGCTCCTGGATCACACACAGAAGAAATGAAAGAGTGGGAGTAAATGAAAAGAGGAAATGCTGAATTATTTTTTCTGCATTTTTTGTGTTTAGTGTTCCTTTAGGATTATAGGATTCTCCCCAACCCTGAAGTTCCATGTCAATGCTCTGGCTGTAGCCAGTTGCTGCATGATATCCCCCCCCCTTTTCTATCAAGCAGTCTTTTTAGTCCCTCTCATCTTTCCTATAGGATCATTTCCAGCGGCAGATTGGCCATAGACCTTACAGGGAAATTCCCCGGTGGGCCGATGCCTAGGGGGCCGTCTGAGCCCTCCTCACAGCCAGTGGAAGTTTTTGGGGATGTATCTTGTGCTGCTGGCAGTGTTTTGTGATGGACTGTGGTATATGGCTCTGTTGGGGTGGTATAATATGCTACAATATGGTATTACTGGCCCTGCCTTCCATCAATTTGGACCCGACTACAAAACGGGGCCCCTTTTAGTATTTTTTCCAGGTCCACTATAAGTTCCCAGTCCGCCCCTGATCATTTTCTACCAGGTCCTGAAGGAAATTAGTCTCAATGTAATATGTTGTCAGCATATTTCTCTTTTCTAGTGTGCCATTATCTAGAAATAAATTACAATCAATGGTCTTGAACAATGTCGGACTGGGGTTCCTAGGGCCCACCAGTGAAATTCTTTCTGGGGGCCTGCTATAAAACTACATGCAAGTCGTATCTGCTTGCACATGGTTGATTATGGGGCCCCTGAAGTTTTTTTTTTTATATGAACATAGGTTGGTTGAGATGCTGTATGTTGCCTATCTATATTTAGTGCAGTCAGTCTACTGAGCCACTTGTGCAGGGGGAAGAGGACTAGGAGCCCACCAGTGGATTCACCTGTTCCCCTGTGGGCCAGTCCAAGCCTGGTCTTGAATACTCTGGTGATGCGAGGAGTCCAGAAGGTGGACTTTTACCTTTGGGAGTCCAGAGGTTGGTATAGTGCTTCCTAGTTTTTTTCTGTTTTAATATTAAATTTGCCTTTAAGTTGGGGCAGGTTAAGAAAAGCCAATACAGGCTGAAACCACTACAAATGCACTTCTTCTTCTTTGCGTTACTTTTATTTTTAAGTCTCATTTGCCATTGCCAAGATCATTATATATAGCATTTCTCATGAGGAGGTTACAGAGGTTTTCAAATGTCATCTAATTTGTCATATAACACATTCCACATTTTACTGTGTTATTATTTATTCAGCATAGAAAGTCATTATAAAGCCATGACGTGTGAAGACCTTACCTCATGATTTGTAGAAGCACCTTTAGAAGAAATAAATTGGACTAATCATTTTCTATGAGTTTCTCTAGCCTCTTACATCATTCCAGAAGAATTTTTGGCCCAGTGCTCCATTAACACAGCTTCAGCTCATTGATGTTTGAGGGCATTGGCTCATTCACAACTCTCTTAAGGTCCTACCACAGTGACTCAAAGGGATTGAGGTCTGGACGGAGCTGACAATTACAATACCATCAGAAATTCCATGTACAACTTCTCAGTTGTAAATCTGCTGCTATCATGAGGATTGTTTTTCTGCCAAGTGACCGAATTCCAACCAAACTTTAGTTGTCTGGCTGATGACATCACAATTTATTCCCAGAACATTGTGCTATAGAGAAGAGTATGTTTGTGGAGTATCTAGATGCTGTGACTTCATATAACCCCAAATCGTCATCCCTGTTTGTTAACTCCTCCATTGTGGATTCATCTGTTTGAAAAGTCAATTACAAATTCTTGAGATTTTTTTTTTCAAATGCACCTGAGGCCAGGTTCACCACCGTTTTGAGGTCAACATTTGTTGCATACGCCACAAAATTCCCACAACTTATTTATATATCTAAGGTGGTCATAATTGAGTCAACTGCCTTATTTTATACTGTATTCAAGTGTATATTTTTGTATCTTTTTAGGTATCTTTTTCAAAATATCGACAGCCAACTCACTCAAGTCGTGAGGGAGCAAAAGTGAGCCGCCAATTTTCAATTTGTTTTTCCAAAATGTTCACATTCTAAGTCATGATAAAATTTTGTCCAACTTTATAAATACTTTGCTTTACTTTTTATGCCACTTTTGAAATAGATAGGGTAGACATTACTCCCATAGATGTCAGTAAAGAAAAATGGCCTGTCCTCCCCTCACTGTCTGCCTTTGATTTAGAGCAGTTTTGGAGTCACTGCAACTCTATTCTCCTAAATGCCCACTTTTAAACCAGTAGTGAAACTTTTATTTTGTTTTTATGTATTGTTGTATGTTTTATTTGTATACCTATTTATGTAATGTATGTATATTGCCGTGTTCATCAAATACAAAATTCAGGGGTTGTTTCAAGATGTCCGAACCTTATTTATAAGGAAACCCTAGTATCATTGAGATTGCATTCAGGTCTGTTGCCTTTCGGTCTGTGGCGCATATATTCAGGTATCCTCCTCTATAGTGTGGAATGCTGCTCTCCTTCCTCCTTTTATCTTAATTTCCAGAACAGTTTAATATTTCTACTCCTTCTACTCCTCAGATACCCCTACTCCTTCCATCCACCAACCATCTGTCATGCGGTGTTTGAACTTTCTCCAGTATTGCCATATAGATTTTTTTTTTAAATTGACTTCTAGATTATATCATGTTCTTGTGCTGGTGTTTTGCCTGTGGAGCATACACCTATGCCTGAGAACCAATCTTTTGACCTTCAAGAAGGAAGACCTTGAGCTTGGAGTTCAGTAATTTCTCCCAGGAGGTCTCTGCTAAATACAAAGGGTCTTGGACTTTTTATATACTCATTTATTTGAGATAAGTTCACTTTGGTCATTTTTTTTTTTGATTGTCAGCGCTGACATTGCTTTTTAACTTTTTAGGTGTATTTTTGGTTCATTTAGTTTATATTTTTAATAATAAATTGATCTTTAATCCATCACTGTCCACACATCCCATATGTCAGTGTGCCTGTCATCTCACTTATTTGGGTCTTGGACTTTGCTTCACTGTTTGGCTGAATAAATGTTATTCCATCTTGGTACTATCCATCAAAGACAAGTGCCTGGCCTTCATTGTATTGCTTAGATCAGTCAATTACTCAGATCAACAGAAAAGAAATTGGATCCTTATTGGAGCTATCATCAATGGCCATTGGGCAAGGTTTTAGAGTGACCTGGTCTGGGTCCAAAACACAAAAAATAAAAGAAGAGTTTTATACTGCAGCCTGTTTGATGACCATATTTCATGCTGCCCTAGGCAGTTTAGTTCCACCTCTCTCCCCATTGATGTACCTAAAATTTAGATAGCTGATGGCCAAACACTCCCCGGGCCGTCAGCTATCCCTCTCTGCAAAAACAATCTACAAAACACCATGGGCAGATTATACTAATATAGACTATGCTAAGGATGGTATTTTCTTTGCCAGTGTTACTAAATTGTATGCACCTAATTTCTACATTTTTCCGCACAAAATCTGCACCAAAAACTGTATGTGTTAGTTGTGGTTTTTGGTGCAGATTTGACACTGTTTTGCCACAGTTCTCATTCCAGGACAGGCTGGACATTTGGGCTGGAAGCCAAGGGGAGGCATGACATGACAAGGGGTTGGAGGGAGTGGAGCTGATAGGGGCTTAAAGGGTTAATTAGAGGAGTTGGGGAGGTGGACGGTTAGAGGAGGGGTTAAGGCTTTATGAGGGGCAGTGAGGGCGGGAAAAGGGGCAATTTTGGTAGAATAAGAAGCGGTGCAGCAGTTCCCACCCACCCTCCCTTTTTTGGTTCGCTGCGTCTCTTGGTGGCTCGGGCGGTTGGCCAGGGTTTTTTTGGGGGGGTTGAGTAAGTGGATTTGTCGGTTGGTCCAGCGGGGGAAGTTGTGATCGTCATGGCGGTCAGGGCGGTGGGGGGTCCTTGGAGTTGGCGGATATGGTGGCTCTGGCGGGTGGGGAGGGAGCCTAAAGGGGGCTCTGGACTCCCCAGGTATGGAATTCAGGAGTAGAAAATGGCGGGTGTCTGCCCACGGTTGTGGCTCATGGTTACTGGGTTCTGCCTCTGAGCTGGCGTTTTTATCGGCTAGAGGTAAGTTAAGTTATCGAAGAGTCCAGGCAGATATTCGTCAGGTTTCGGGGCTCCCCGTATGGTTAAAGGTGGGCCTTCGTGTGGTAAGGCCATAGGTTGGATATTCATTATTTATGTTATTTATTATATTTATGTTAATAATAAATGGCTGCTGTGGCCAATAAAATCCACTTACGGAGTCCTGTCTTTATTGGGCTGGGGAGTACCGAATGGGGGTGGGGAGCGACTCGTCAATACACTGGTCATGCATTTTAAAGGGTGAATCCGCACAAAAGAACCACCCAAATAATTGACATGCAACAGATTTCAAAATCTGCATGGCAAATCAGTTTCGCAGAATGTAAAAGCAAAGTGTACTGTATTACACTCCGGTTATTCGACATAAGAAACTGTATGAAAATAATGTACCGTATGTAAATCTGCAACGAGTACACCTAAGGCTACCTGCACACCGGGCAAATTTGTAAGCAGAAAATCTGCATGAAAATCACATCAAAAACACAATAAAAACACACATAAATCCACACTGTTAATCATGGTTTTGGTATGTTTTTTGAACAGTTTTTATATAGTTGTTGTGGATTTTCTATTTATGTAGGCAACTTCATTGAGGTCTATGAAGAAAACCACTACATACTGTATAAGGCGCAGAGTTGCACAAACAATTGACATGGTGTAGATTTTAAGTGTACATGAGATTTGTCAAATCTTATTCAGTTTGCTGGTACTGTACTATGGTATGGTTTTCTGCATGAAAATCCACACATAATACGCAGCGTGTACAGTTACCCTAATGCAGTAACATCAGTCATTTATGTAGTCTGCAACCCTACTGTCCACCAGTGAAAAAAGTGAATGCCATACATACAAAAATAAATAAATAAATAAATAAATAAATAAATAAATAACTAGTAATAAAAAAAAAAAAATTAGAAAATTAAAAAAATTAAGTGAGTCATAGAAGATAAGAAAAAATTTAAATTGAGATTCCTCAGTGGTTGATACCTTTTAATGGCTGACTGAATAGACGATGATGACACAGTTGCAAGCTTTTAAAGCTATTTAGGACTCTTTGTCAGGCATCTTTTAAGACAGTATCTGAAGACTCACATACTGTATTTATACACCAAAGTACATAGGAATAATGAGGTAGATGAGACAAGTGATGTAAAGCAGATCAGTGTGAGTGGAGGAGGAAACAAATAGTTTTAGCAGTGATATTACAATATACAGAATAGAAATCATAACCTATATAACAGTCAGCCAAATTAAACTAGAAATCTGTAAAATAAATCATTGCTTTACTCACCAATCTTGATGCCTACTTGCAATATTTAACACCTTTCTGCCTCCTGAGTTTGCTATTGGACACTATAGGGAGGAGGTATAAGAGGAGAGGACTCCAACTCCCAGCAAGTCCAGGCTATTATGTGATATCAGAGGATATTACAGGGGGAGGGTATAATAGGAGACAACTACAACTCCCAGCATGTGACATCAGAAGAGGACGTTACAGGAAAGAGGTATAATAGGAGAGAACTTCAACTCTCAGCATGTTCAGCATGTGACATCAGAAGAGGACGTTACAGGGAAGAGGTATAATAGGAGAGAACTACAACGCCCAGCATGTTCAGCATGTGACATCAGAAGAGGACGTTACAGGGAAGAGGTATAATAGGAGAGAACTACAACGCCCAGCATGTTCAGCATGTGACATCAGAAGAGGACGTTACAGGGAAGAGGTATAATAGGAGAGAACTACAACTCCCAGCATGTTCAGCATGTGACATCAGAAGAGGACGTTACAGGGAAGAGGTATAATAGGAGAGAACTACAACGCCCAGCATGTTCAGGCTGTTATTAGGTGATATCAGAGGAGATTACAGGGAGATGGTATAATAGGAGAGAACTACAACTACCAGCATGTCCAGGCTGTTATGTGATATCAGAGAACATTACATGGAGGGGGTATAGGGGACATTACACGGCCTTTCTCTCCTGAGCTCCGCCCCCTCTTACACTAATCATGTTATGTTGATGTCATCACAGGTTGTTCATCCACCACTTTTCCTCTCCACTCCTGAACTCTGCCGCCTTCTGCACTGATCACATGATGGTGATGTCATCATGGGTCCTTCAGTTCTTGCAGTGTAGCAGATTCAGAGCAGGTTCTTGTCGATAGTCCCTGCAATTGTCTGGAGTTCTCTGTTATCAGCCATTAGCAGATAACCACAGCCCCCCCATCCCCCAGTGACCAGGTAACCCTATGGGGAAGGGCAGGGGCGGACTGGGAACTTAAAGTGACCCTGGAAAAAATACTAAAAGTGGCCCCGTTTTGTAGTCCGGTCCAAACTGATGGAAGGCAGGGCCGGCAATACCATATTGTGGCACATGATACCACTCCACCAGAGCCAAATACCACAGTTCTTCACAAAATACTGCTGCCAACAGCACAAAATGCATCCCCACAAAACTTCTACGGTCAGCCGTAAGGGGGGCTCAGGCAGCCCCTTGGGCATCGGCCCACAGGGAAATTTCCCTGTAAGGTCTATGGCCAATCCGCCCCTGGGGAAGGGGAATTAGGAAAAAAACTGTTAGGTGGCACCCTAGGCACATGCCTTCAGGTGCCTAATTGTAAATATGACCTTGTTGATGATCACACTGAAAAGGATCTGGTTTCTTCTCTTTTACCATACATTGCAAAGACAGGATCAAGCAAATCGCTAACTAGACAGTCTGAATAAATAAAAGACTCTTAAGAGTGAAAACTCTGCAGCATCCACCATATTGGACTTTTTGTATACAGTCCTGTGCATGAGATGTTTCTGCTTTTATTTTATTTGCATGCCGTTCAGTCAATGCAGAAGGCATAATGACAGGCTCAATTTGTGATATTTTTACCAGATATTCAGTTCTGCTGTTTAGTTTAATGAAGTTTCCACAGACAATAGTAAGTTTTCTGCCCTTTATGAAGTGCTGAAAACTTAATTTGCAGTAGTGATAAGTCTACAATCGCTGCCAGAAGACGTGTTTTCTTTCCTTCAGATAGCTTAAGAATAGTTGGAAACGGTCCATTAATGTAATATATGCGTGTACAGTGCAAACATGAGGCTGCTGGAAGGACTAAAAGGGTTTATCCCATGATTAATGTAAAAAAAAAAAGAAAATCAGACATCATATAGTACATGACAATCTCTTTCTAACAAAGCTAGAACCAGTCCTGTACCTCACATGAATCCAGAGATCTCCTCATTCATTGCTCCAACTACTCTGCTAGATTTAGTTTAAACTAAAGACAGGAGTCGTGTCTTTTCTCAGTGGGTGTGTTCTTTCTACTGCAGTTCTCTTTCTGTATCTGTCAGGGCTTCTAACAGTAGATCAGGCTGGTGACAGTTGAAAGAGGGAACTGAGCATGTGCGTCCACCTCAGAGTGGACAGAGAAATGAGGAAAAGAACAAACAGTAGGTGGCGATATTCAGATACACTTTATTGAATATCTCAGTGGATATACTACTTGTTTAATTATATGCAAGTCTTCAGAAAAATTGTTTAAAAAATGTACAGTATTTTATGTGGGACAACCACTGTAACACTTTCATGACCAGGTGATTTTCCATTTTTTTCCTTTTAATTTTTTTTAAATTTCCCAGCCCTCCCAAAGCCGTTTTTATTTTTTCATTCACATATGAGGACTTGTTTTTTGTGGGACAAGATGTCCTTTCTAATAGCACCATTTACGGTTGCACACAATGTGGTGGAAAGCAGGAAAAAAATTCCAAAAGGGGTGAAATGACAAAAAACACCATTTCGCTACAGTTTTATGGGGTTTTTGTTACACCGTTTCCTATGCAGTGAAAGTGACCTATTACTTTTATTCTCCTGGTCATTATGATTATGTGTGTTGTAATCTGTACGGAGCTGTGTGAGGACTCATTTTTTTGAGGGCCGATCTGTACTTTTCATTGATACCATTCTGGGGTATTACTTTTTGATCACTTTTTATAAAATATTTTGTGGGAGGTAAAGCGAGCAAAAACCTGCGAATTGGCTGTTTTTTAACTTTTTTTTAACTTTTTGCCCTTTGTCGTACGGAATAAATATTTTTTATATTTTAATAGTATAATACATGGCGATACCCTTGATGTTAATTTTTGAAATTGATTTGAATTTTTATACTGTTTTATTTTTTAATACTTGTAAAAACTTTTTTTTGTTTTTACATTTTTTAATAGTTCCTCTAGCAGGGTTCAATAAAAACACAGTAATGTATTGGAGTCTATGAGAATAGCAATCAAATGATTGCTTGATATAGTTGCCTATGGGAACTATAAAATAAGTATTAAAAAAAAAAGTTTTTTATAAATTAAAAAAAAAAAAAAAATTACACATCATGGGTATCGACGTGTGCAAAAACGCCCGTACTATTAAAATATAAAAATATTTATCCCATACACAAAACAGCAAAAATTTTTAAAAGTCGAATGGAACCCCAAAATGGTATCACTGAAAAGTAAAGATCTCCAGCAAAAAAAGAGCCCTCACACAGCTCCGTACACATGACTACAAAAAGGTTATAGGGGCAGAATATGGCGACTAAAAGAAAAACATTTTTTTTCAAGGTTTTTATTTTTTTTTTCAGTATCAAAAGCAAGAAAAAATATACATATATGTTATCGGCAGATTTGTACTGAGCTGGAGAATTAAAGTAACTGGTTTTACAGTTTTACCGTATAGGGAATGCCATAAAAACAAGACCCAAAAAAACTGTTGCTGGATTTCATATTTCTATGGCAAAGCAGCATCGAGCAGGAAGAGAGACGGGAGACGGCACGTACACACTGCTTGCACCGTCTCCTCATACAGCTGACCCTGGGGGTGCTGGGTGTCGGACCCCTGCCTATCTGATATTGAAGCCCTTTAAGGAGAGCTTTATTCTACTTGTAGGAAGTATTACCAACACATGAACCTTGCTGGTTACATGCTAAAATACACTTTACCTCTGCAGCCGATGGATTTTTCTTGAAATTACTATTTTATATAGGAGAATGTGTGCTTTGTTATTTCGCTGCAGCAGGGGATGGATCAGGTGTAAGTTAGTTGTATGAAAAGAAATGGAAAATTGACACTCTGACCTTGTGTCATGTAATCTCCAAGGAATGTGTCATCTTAGGTTAGTGCAGCAATATGGTTCATCCAGAGCATTTGAACTGTTTCCTAGTAAAATCCCATCCAGTTGGCGGTGAGCAGGAGGTAGTTGGGTTACTGTCTCAGGTGTCAGATACCACACCTCCTAAACACCTGTTACTATAGGACTATTACAGATCACTTTACAGTGTTGATGTCTCGCTGTCATCCTGCAAATAGGACGTGTCAAATGTGTAACAGAGCAAGTCTGCGGGATGATTAATTACCTGTTGTTATGTCTTCTCGCTCATCACTTATTTAGCTTTACTTTGGGAGGGCGCTTAGACTAGAGAGCGATAACTTTCCTGTGAATGCAACTATATCCCACGCTGGCTGACATGGTGACGTCATACGTCACCGCGCACATGGTTTCGGCCGACATCTTCAAGCAAGATGGAGGCAGTCAGCGTGTCGCGAGCAAATGGAACAGGTAAGTATAATTTTTTGTTTTTGTTTTTAGCAATCCATTCTCTGCCATGAAGCATGAGGAAATTCAGCTTCATGGTGAATCGAGTTTATCTTGAAATTCAGATAAAAGTCCACTATTCATAAGTCTGCTATAAGGACATCGGACAACAATGGTGTGCATTGGAGGATTGCAAGGAGAAAGCAGCTGCTCTCCAAAAAGATCATTGCTGCTCATCTGCAGTTTGCCAGAAGGCTATTGGAACAATGTTCTGTGAACGAATGAGACCTCCTAACAGTCACGTTAAAATTGGAAAAACCCTCCCAAAAATGTCACTTTTTTCCTTGTAGATTTTTTAATGTGTGTCTGCAGTAAATATTGTAAGGGCACAACTCAGCGGACACTATTGCATTTTTAACCCCTTAGTGACATTTTAATTTCAGCCTTAAAGGGGTTGTCCGAGTTATGACAAAAAATATATAGCACTGTAAATCTGATGGGTAGCAATATATAACTAAGTTAAGCAAGTTTTAGGCAAAAAAATCCATATTTCCTAATTTCCCTGGTTCTCTTCTGGTCTTTGTTTACCTGCAATAACAACAATCTCAGCCCCTCCCCCTTCTCCCCCCCCTCTCTGCAAAGGGAATGACTACAAGTGCTGAGTGACATGTCTGCCTGCTGGAATACTCAGCAGCATGTTGTATGTGTAGGACTACAAGTCCCAGCTGTACAATGACACTGCTAATACATACAGGAATTTCTCCCTACCTGTTCTTGTACAATACAATTCCTCTACAGCTCTTGTGCCCAGCATTTGTCTCCTCTCACTGCTGCAGCTACTATTTGTTATAAAGCCTTGAGCCCTCAGTGTGTTCTGGCTGAAGGGGTTAATGTTTTATCTGAAGGAATCCAGGGAGAGAGCAGATAGCAGCCCGGCAAAGAAAGGGGGCGTGGCCAGTGACGTCTCGTGTACAGACTGTTATCTGAACTCTGAGGCTTGTGAACGAAACATCACAGAGCAGAGAGATAAGCTGACATCACAGGTCATGTGACCCTGAGTCAACTCTGAGAAACCAGCAGCTCTAGAAACACAAAGTATATGGGAAAGTTGTTATACCTGACAAGTTATAAACATATAAAGAACAAAAAAATAACTCGGACAACCCCTTTAAGATGCAATAATATTTTCCCCCTTTGTGTTCTAGAAGTCATAACTTTTTAATTTTTTATTCTAAATGTTTTTATTTTGCAGGATTAGTTGTAGGTTTTTTTAGGAACCATTTTGGGGTATATATAGTGTATTAAATAAATTGTATTATTTTCTTTTTAGGGGGAAAGATAAAAAAAAGCTATTTTTACATTCTTTTGTGGATTTTTTTTCACTATTTTCCTCTCTCCTGCAGACTGAAGGGGGGCACTTTATCGCCTCATATCTTTGGTCTGGTACAAGCCAGAAATATGGCTTGCATTGTTTGTATCGTTTGAAAGCTGACATTCCAAGCTTTCAGACAATACCAGAATGACTGCAATATGTTCAGTATAGGGGAAGATATCACTGATAAAAATTGGGATGCTGTGAATGCAGCTGAAAATGAAAGTAAAAGATTAGTCCAGACTCGATTTCTAACAGTGATTTCTCCTCTGTTGCTTTGACTTTAGCTGTCTTGGTCTTGTATGAAAGCCTAAAATGTCAGCTTTCATACAGCCCTCCCCCCTCCAGTTTCTGCCTGAGACCAGCTCGGGCAAAACAATTAGCTACTTTTCCCATTCCCGAGCAGGACTCAGGCAAAACAGTTAGGTGGTTAAATAAAATACCTTATGTCCGGAGAAAGAAAGACAATGCAGAAAACCTCATCCCATCTGTGAAATACAGATGGGATGACGTTTACTCCTCTTTAAGGCGAGGATACATATACACTATATATTATACATATATATTCTAGACATTGTTATGATTATGAGCCAAGTACAAATGTCTTCATTACAAGGTATCTGTCCTTGTTTTGTGCATAAATGTATAAATTGATGGTTTAGTAGTAAAATAATGCAATAGAAACCTGAGGCTTACTCATTTCTACAAATATCAGACAGTTTACTCTCTCTCTCTGGCTGCTCCTAAAATACAGGAAGGGGTATATATCTCACCCAGAATACTTAGATGGGTGAGATAAAAGAATCCAGGGAGTGTAGTTTGCTGAGGCACTTTTTTAAAGTGCTTTACGGGCCTGGATTTTAATAGAATGGTGGGTAGGTTGGTAGAGGAATGTGTCATTCCCTCACCACTCCAGTACAACACTTTCCCCTAGCCCGAAGCAAACTCATGTGTAGCTACTGGGATCATTATTGGTGGAATAGATACAGGACTGAGAGCCTCATTTATTGTCAGTGCCTGGAAACTGCATGACCTGCTGAATGAGGAGAGCCTGATCGTGTGTTTAAAAAGTAAGTAGGTGATTTGACGATTCTGTTTAGTTTAGTGCCAAAACTTTGCTACTGTTAATGGATTATTTTGCTGTGGATTCATACAGGTGAAGGAGGGCACAATAATCAAATGCAACAATCACCAAAAATATACATAATCCACCCATACGGCAATCAATGAGGTCAAAATACACAGTAAAAAAATATGGAAGTAAGAAAACAATTTGTCTAATCTATCATGCCATGGAATTATTAATGTCCACACTGGGGAATATTGCATGCAACATTTGCTTCTTCATTATGGAGCACATTGGTCTCAGCTGAAATATACCCAAGTTTGTACAGTATTCCATTCACTATTATGGAGAACGAGTGCACACAACAAATTTGGGAGATGGGGTCCCCTGTATGTAACATTGCAGGAGTCCTGGTGGCAGATGCAGCAATCTGATTTTTACATTTTTTTTTATTCTATGCTTTTCTAAGCAGGGGTGGACTGGCCATAGACCTTACAGGGAAACTTCCTGGTGGGCCGATGCCCAAGGGGCCACCTGAGCCCTCCTCACCCCCACCAGCTGAGTAAATTAGGGTCTGAGAGTATTACCATAAATAACGCTAGGAGCATCAGGTACTTATGCATCAGACGAGGTACCCTCCCAAATTCAACTATATCTTTGTCCTCAGGAGGGTAAAGATTTTGAATACAGAAGAGGCACCAGTAGTTTGTGCTGTACTGTGGTATTTGGTTCTACTGGGGCAGTATTGAGCTGCACTACAGTGTTGCTGATAACATGTCTATTGCCCCTGACTACTGGTGTTGCCCCTGACCTCTGTCAATTTGCACAACTCTACAACATGGGCCCACTTTTACATTTTTTTCAAGGGCCACTGTAAGTTCCCAGTCCACCCCCGTTTCTAAGGATGCCTGGGCGTAGCAGGACAGTGCCACACCTGTCTAGAGGTTGTATGTGGTACTGCCGTTCAGTTCCACTCACTCCAAAGAAGCTGAGCTGCAATTTCAGACACAATATATACAGGTGGGGCAAGATCTTTGAGACACATTCTTCTAATCTTGTCCAAGCCCTTTACCAATCTAACAGAGAAAGTATTCTACAAAATATCTTTCCAAGCAGAAAACATCACTACCACTAGATGGCAGTATTGACACAGTTTTCCTTTTTCTTTCTTGTGAGGTCTGTATTTGTTCCCATTATTTATTAGGTTATATAGCACAAACATACATTTCGCAGTGCCATACAGAGGATACCACCATTATCAGATTCTTTCCACTATTTAACACAAATACATGATAACCTTGTTTGTGCCACATGTATTATGTTTATTAGACAAATGTTTGCAGCTCACTTGACAAGGGGGAATAGCTTACAGGAAAAAGAGGTGTCTGTTATTTGAGGGTTGAGTGGTGGCAAAATTTGGTGCCAACCCGTTGGTGACGAAAAGTTAGACAAAAGTGTCTAATGATGTTCCAAATTTATCACCCAGCCTGAGCCCCAGCATATCTTTATAACACGCATGCAGTTTGCACCATATTGCAGTTAACATTATTTTACATATGCACTAATTCACTTGATGCTTGTAGTATGTGTTACATGCATGGAGTTTGTATGTTCTCCCGGTGTTTGCGTGGGTTCCCTCCGGGTTTTTCCGGTTTCCTTCCACACTCCAAAGACATACTGACAGGGAACTTAGATTGTGAGCCCCATTGGGGACATCAAGTGATGATAATGTCTGTAAAGTGCTGCGGAATATGTCAGCATTATGTAAGTTTGTAAAATAATTATTATTATACGGAATTAAATGTTTTAGTCTAAATAAAATAAGTCAAACTGTATTCGATGAAGCAAGGAAAGCAGAGTTCAATTACTTAGGTCACCAATACTTCTTTTTCCAGGACAGTGTAGTGTCTTTGTGTTGTAGCTGGACCCTAATAGATGGTCCTCTCCTCTGAAATTGGCCTACCTAATATAACTATGTCTATGGAAATACTGCCATCTAGTGTCCTTTTTTATTACTGCATGTCATTCATGAAATTATGAATTCATGAAATGTGTAGAAATAAATTGGCCATATCTTGCAGTCATGATTGCTCCTTTCAGATAAAAACCTTCTGTTCTCATTACATATCTGTTTGAATGTAAAGTGTTACTCTTTGAGCTGCATATTTAATGCCGGAGTTAGCTGATCACGCTTTAAACATCACTCGCATTACTGAATTATGCAGTTTTTGAAGCCTAAAACAGGAGTGCTACTATTGCTGATCCTTGGCATATGTAAAGGCACCTCTAAACATTTTTATTCACAAATAGTCATTACGACTAATAATTGCCTTATTTTTCATTTGCCATTTTTGTGTTAAAACGTAACTTGTAATAGATCCAAATATAAGATACCATTTCAGACTAAATAAATTATTTAGTCTGAAATGGCAACTTATATTTGGATCTTTTAAAAGTTATGTTTTAACACACAAATGACATATGAAAAATAAGCCAATTATTAGTCGTAATGACTATTTGTGAATAAAAAAGACAGGAGTGGATTCAATATGACTGGAAATTATAAGCCAGTTCCAAATTGGGCTATTCACCCCCTTTTCTGACCCAACACATTTTCATTTTTTTAGTACATTTACCCCCTTTTCTGACCCAACACATTTTCAGTTTTTTTTTTAGTACATAAGTTTTTTTTTTCCTTTCAGTTACGAGAAGATTTTGGCTCCTTTTTCCGGTGATATATGGGGCTTTACTTTATATCATGTTTATTCTAGCATTTTTTGTTAATGAATGGCATAAAGTGCAACTAAAATACTTTTTAAAATTATGTTCCCTTTCCATTAGGGCCCATTCACGAAACCGTATTTTTCTTTCCACCTCCATTCTTCAATTTTTACAGATCGGATATGGACCCATTCTGTCACGACAGGGAAACAAGGGATAGTGTGCCCTGTCTGAACCCCACCTCTTTCCCTGCCTACTTACAGTAGATGCCCTAGGCGGCAAAACCGTAACTTGGAGACGGTCCCTATGCTGAGTACGTGCACAGGGAAGGGAAGGGAACACAGGGAAAGACGAACACAGACAGAACAAACACAATAGCAGAATAGTCAGCAAGCCAAGTCAAGAACAGGAGGTCACGTCAAATACCGAGGGAAATTGCAAAAGCGTAGTCTAAGTCCGAAGCCAAAATCCAATATACCAATAATCCAACAGCAAGGTCCAACACACAGCACTGATCTCAGAAGACTAATCACAGGCATCTGAGTGAGGCAGTTGCCATCTTTAAATAGCCCGCCCAGGATCATGTGATGTGGCCAGCATCACATGACCTGAGGCGGAGCAAGCTGTCCAAACAATATGTAAAGTAGCCATGTGGTGTGATCAGCACCACATGGCTAAACCCAAACAGAGAATTAACTCATGAAGTGCTGGCTGACAAGACCAGCACTTCAATTCCCTATTGCTCGTCTCTAGGGGGGCGGAGAGGTCCGGCGATGTCGTGCAGAGGGAGCGCGACGCCGACCTCGCGTGACACATTCATTTCAATGGAACTGCAAAAGATGCGAACACTACATTGTGTGCTGTCCACATCCGCACATCCATTCCGTGGCCCCGCAAAAAAGATAAAGCATTTCTATCATAGGGCAGGATGTTCCGATGCGTAAAATGCACAAGGCCGGTAACTGTGTTTTGCGGATCTGCAAATTGCGGTCCGCAAAAATGAATATGGTTGTGTGAATGCACCCTAATGGTGATTTTCATATAGGGGAATATATAGTTGAGGGCTAGAAGCTGCGGTGTGCCATGTGGTTTTTATATTGCCTTTTTTTTTTTTTTTTTTACACGTCATACAAGACCTTTGGGTGGGGAATTTAAATATTCAATTTTTTTTAAAACTTACTGATTTCTTCTGTAACTGGGGCTAACATAGTAGTCCCAATTAAAGGGGTAATACATCCCCCAGAGAGGTTGTACATCGTTTTTGTAATGCCTCCGTGCAGAGCTGATCAGTGTCTACTAAGATCCAGCTCCTGCAAATACCGGTTCCCCAGTGATTACATGATCACTAGGACCAGAGCATGAAATGGTAGCATTGCCACCTCATGATCTGTATGCACAGTGCTCATTGAACGCTGTGTATACAGTGCTGGAGGATACAAGAACGGTAAAAACCATCCCTGCCTTCTCTATGGGCAGTCCTGCTGTCACTGACACTGGGCTCCTCACTCCCTAACTCTGTAAGGTCATTGAGAAACATTGCAGAGTTAGGTGTGGACCACACGGATATTTACTGCATCTACTCCTGGCTTTGGCTCAAAAAATGACATCTTGATGCTGTCCATGGCAGTGCCTGGCAGCCAGGGCCGGCGTTAGGGGGGGGCAAACAGGGCAATTGCCCAGGGCCGGCGTTAGGGGGGGGGCAAACAGGGCAATTGCCCAGGGCCAGGGCCGGCGTTAGGGGGGGGGCAAACAGGGCAATTGCCCAGGGCCCCCTCTTCAAAAGGGGCCCCCTGCTGTCTGAAAGTTCAGTGAGAGACAGTGGTAGCCTTTTTTCCTCCACGGCTCCCTGCCTGGCTCTCTGCTGCAGAGCTCCCCTGCTGTCAACCACCCACAGTATCCCCATCTCACCGGACCTCCAAGACTGCAGTGTCCCTGTTAGCATCCTGCTGCCACAGACATCGGATGTTCGGTGTGGGCGGAGCTAACATAGCTCCGCCCCCATCCTTTGCATGCACTTTCTCCAGGCTGGAGGCCCAAACCAGACTGGGATGACTGGGCCTTCTGCTGCTGCTGGACTGCTCCCAGGACCCTGTCTAATGAAAGCATCCAGCCTGTTCTCTCTTTGGCTGGTAAGTCCATTCATTAAAAGGCATGTAGCAGTGTCTGTTGTGGAGGGGGTTGCAGTGCTGCTGGGGGTCGCACATTCATTGTAACAGCCCTGCCCTGTCCCTCAAGTATTGATGGTCTCCCTGCGCCCAGTGTGGGAACGTCCTGCGACCCCCGTGTGAGCGTCCTGCGACCCCCCCCCGTGTGAGCGTCCTGCGCCCCCCTCTGTGTGAGCGTCCTGCGTCCCCCTCTGTGTGAGCGTCCTGCGCCCCCTGTGTGAGCGTCCTGCGCCCCCTCTGTGTGAGCGTCCTGCGCCCCCCTCTGTGTGAGCGTCCTGCGCCCCCTCTGTGTGAGCGTCCTGCGCCCCCCCTCTGTGTGAGCGTCCTGCGCCCCCCTCTGTGTGAGCGTCCTGCGCCCCCCTCTGTGTGAGCGTCCTGCGCCCCCTCTGTGTGAGCGTCCTGCGCCCCCCTCTGTGTGAGCGTCCTGCGCCCCCTCTGTGTGAGCGTCCTGCGTCCCCTGTGTGAGCGTCCTGTGCCCCCTCTGTGTGAGCGTCCTGCGCCCCCCTCTGTGTGAGCGTCCTGCGCCCCCTCTGTGTGAGCGTCCTGCGCCCCCCTCTGTGTGAGCGTCCTGCGCCCCCTCTGTGTGAGCGTCCTGCGTCCCGTGTGAGCGTCCTGTGCCCCCTCTGTGTGAGCGTCCTGCGCCCCCTCTGTGTGAGCGTCCTGCGCCCCTGTGTGAGCGTCCTGCGCCCCCCTCTGTGTGAGCGTCCTGCGCCCCCCTCTGTGTGAGCGTCCTGCGCCCCCCTCTGTGTGAGCGTCCTGCGCCCCCCTCTGTGTGAGCGTCCTGCGCCCCCCTCTGTGTGAGCGTCCTGCGCCCCCCTCTGTGTGAGCGTCCTGCGCCCCCCTCTGTGTGAGCGTCCTGCGCCCCCCTCTGTGTGAGCGTCCTGCGCCCCCTCTGTGTGAGCGTCCTGCGCCCCCTCTGTGTGAGCGTCCTGCGCCCCCTCTGTGTGAGCGTCCTGCGCCCCCTCTGTGTGAGCGTCCTGCGCCCCCCCTCTGTGTGAGCGTCCTGCGCCCCCCTCTGTGTGAGCGTCCTGCGCCCCCCTCTGTGTGAGCGTCCTGCGCCCCCCTTGTGTGAGCGTCCTGCGCCCCCCTCTGTGTGAGCGTCCTGCGCCCCCCTCTGTGTGAGCGTCCTGCGCCCCCTCTGTGTGAGCGTCCTGCGCCCCCTCTGTGTGAGCGTCCTGCGCCCCCTCTGTGTGAGCGTCCTGCGCCCCCCCTCTGTGTGAGCGTCCTGCGCCCCCTCTGTGTGAGCGTCCTGCGCCCCCTCTGTGTGAGCGTCCTGCGCCCCCTCTGTGGTTGAGCGTCCTGCGCCCCCTCTGTGTGAGCGTCCTGCGCCCCCTCTGTGTGAGCGTCCTGCGCCCCCTCTGTGTGAGCGTCCTGCGCCCCCTCTGTGTGAGCGTCCTGCGCCCCCTCTGTGTGAGCGTCCTGCGCCCCCTCTGTGTGAGCGTCCTGCGCCCCCTCTGTGTGAGCGTCCTGCGCCCCTCTGTGCGCTCCATGTGCCCCCTTCTGTGTGAGCGTCCTGTGCCCCCTCTGTGTGAGCGTCCTGTGCCCCCTCTGTGTGAGCGTCCCTGCGCCCCCTTCTGTGTGAGCGTCCTGCGCCCCCTCTGTGCGCTCTATGTGCCCCCTTCTGTGTGAGCGTCCTGCGCCCCCTCTGTGTGAGCGTCCTGCGCCCCCTTCTGTGTGAGCGTCCTGCACACCCCTCTGTGCGCTCCATGTGCCCCCCTCTGTGTGAGCGTCCTGCGCCCCCTTCTGTGTGAGCGTCCTGCGCCCCCTCTGTGCACTCCCTGTGCCCCCTTCTGTGTGAGCGTCCTGCGCCCCTCTGTGCGCTCCCTGTGCCCCCTTCTGTGTGAGCGTCCTGCTGTGCGCTCCCTGTGCCTCTGTGCTCCCAGTGTGTGCCCCCTCTGTGAGCGGTGTCTGAGCTCCCTGTAACTCCAGTATGAGCTAGGTCTGCAGCACTTTTAGGACACCACCAAACAGCGTGCTTGTGACGTGGCCGTGCTTCGTTCAGTTACCGCAAGCTGTCTGGGCCATAGAGGGCTCTAGTTAAACTATTGAAGACAGCATTGTTTAGGTGGTCTGCAGTGTTAATGAGGGGGGGAGGTATAGATTAAGAATCTGAGGTCCAAATTAGCAGTGTCTTTTTTTTCAGTGCTTTGGGGGGGGGGCAGACCAGGGCATCTGTAAAGCTATGTCACACATAGTGGCCGTATCACAGCGACATCCGCAATAACAGCATCATCCATAGATCCCAGAACAATGTTTAACAGTGTCATCCACAGATCCCCCATAACAGTGTCATCCACAGATCCCCCATAACAGTGTCATCCACAGATCCTCCATAACAGTGTCATCCACAGATCCTCCATAACATTGCGCCATCCACAGATCCCTCATAACAGTGTCATCCACAGATCCTCCATAACAGTGTCATCCACAGATCCCCCATAACAGTGTCATCCACAGATCCCATATAACTGTCATCCACAGATCCCCCATAACAGTGTCATCCACAGATCCCCATAACAGTGTCATTCACAGATCCCCATAACAGTGTCATCCACAGATCCCCCATAACAGTGTCATCCACAGATCCCCCATAACAGTGTCATCCACAGATCCCCCATAACAGTGTCATCCACAGATCCCCCATAACAGTGTCATCCACAGATCCCCCATAACAGTGTCATCCACAGATCCCCCATAACAGTGTCATCCACAGATCCCCCATAACAGTGTCATCCACAGATCCCCCATAACAGTGTCATCCAAGATCCCCATAACAGTGGTCAATCCACAGATCCCCCATAACAGTGTCATCCACAGATCCTCCATAACAGTGTCATCCACAGATCCCCCATAACAGTGTCATCACAGATTCCCATAAACGGTGTCATCCACAGATCCATATAACTGTGTCATCCACAGATCCCCATAACAGTGTCATCCACAGATCCCCATAACAGTGTCATCCACAGATCCCATATAACTGTGTCATCCACAGATCCCCCATAACAGTGTCATCCACAGATCCCCCATACAGTGTCAACCACAGATCCCCCATAACAGTGTCATCCACAGATCCCCACAACAGTGTCATCCACAGATCCCATATAACAGTGTCATCCACAGATCCCCATAACAGTGTCATCCACAGATCCCCCATAACAGTGTCAACCACAGATCCCCCATAACAGTGTCATCCACAGATCCCCCATAAACAGTGTCATCCACAGATCCCCCATAACAGTGTCATCCACAGATTCCCATAATGGTGTCATCCACAGATCCCATATAACTGTGTCATCCACAGATCCCCCATAACAGTGTCATCCACAGATCCCCATAACAGTGTCATCCACAGATCCCATATAACTGTGTCATCCACAGATCCCCCATAATGTCAGATTCTGCATTAGGTTTTTTAAGCACAGAAAATACTGTGAACATACCCAAAGAGGCTGCAGGATCAGCAGCTTACAGTAAAAAGGCTTAAGAACTATAATATGGCAGTCTACAATCAGCTGCTGTGGTTGCAACCGCTGTCTGTGCCTACAAAGTCCTGTCAGACATCTGGTCCAATATTTCATGATTTGGGGCCCCACTTTCAATTTTGCCCAGGGCCACACTTTGTCTAAAACCGGCCCTGCTGGCAGCAAAAGGAAGCCCAGGATTGTGGAGGGCTGAGTATAAAAGTTTATGTCATAAATAAAGTTCGGTAATAGAAGTGTCTTGTATTTCTTGCATGATGTCCTCCTCTATTTCTTGGGTTCGGTTTGCTGCTGGGAACCATTTCTTTTGCTGACCTAGAAGAACGTATACAGAACCAAATTAGTATGTTCTGCTATCAACAAGAAATAACTAGGTAAAGTATTGGGTGGACCACTGTTGCTAGGTGGATGTCACTTCTCTTGACCAAATCATAGATTCCTGCAAACCGTTCTTTGGGGAGAGGCAGCCACCTAGCGCCAGCTGTTGGGTAGACTAGCACATACCTGGTGGTAGTTCTCATGAAGTGTAGGTATTCCATTTTTGTTGGATGCCAATTAAATTTTATGAAGGTTCTTTCTGAAGACATCTAGCGGTCTTCAATATTGTTTCCAAAGGAATTCCCTTTGCTGCAGCTCATGTAGTTGCGTGTCTATTCCTGCATTTTTCATGGGTGTCAGGATCCATCCTCTAATAGTATTTGCTGTAGCTGTATGATAGGGAGGTCTCAAATTATGAATATGTTTGAGATGTCCTCTCTATATGACCCGGATCTGTCTGAGTATTCTTTCAGTGCCTTCAATGGGTTGATAATCTAAGTGGGCAGTTTTTGATTTATCTTTTAAAACAGCTCTGCTGTTCTAGCTGCCATAGCTAACGATAAGAGAAGCGTTAGTTTGATGCCACAGTCTCTCAGGGAAGTATTTTCTGTTGACATTTTAGAGTTAAACTTTATTATCGGTTTGGAATGATAAAGTCAAAGGCTGAATTGAAACTTTATGATACTAGAAGCCATGCCAGAATGGAATTTTTCCAAGGTTGCTTCCATTTGTTGAAAAAGGGCAGTACCCTAGAATAGGATACTTGCAAAGTGTTTTTGTTATTAATGTTATTTAATATATTAATGCCTTGTAATGTACCAGCATTATATCTCTATATGGATTAGTCGTGGTTAATGATCCTGACACTGCCCTTGCAGGAAGCTAGTAGATGGACTTAGCTCCGCCCCTGGCTCACTCTAGGGAAGCTACATGTGCACACTCCCAGGAGAGACTTGGCCAGTCTTACTGTCTCTGAGATACTTGTTTCAGGAAGGCCATCTCGACTCCACAGTACTCCAGATAGAGAGTGAAGAAAGAACCCAGAAATTCTAGAATCTGCATGGCCGAGTACTGGAATCAGTCAGTAAGGTATTTGCTTTAAAGGCTGATACTTAACTTCAATGAGAGTGACATTGCTAAGACACCTGTCACACTTGGACATGGCCATATATTAATCCTGTACTCCTCAGCTGGGAATCACAGACAAGTTTGGAAGAACATTAGCCTTAGATTGCACAGAAAGAGAGTTTGAAAAAATAGAGGGAAAGAGTAATACAACCCCGATCTTCGCTAATATCCATACAAAGCTCGGAAGATTTGCACTGTGAATTGTTTGGAATTCTGCTTTGATAGTGTTGGATTTATTCCTATTCCACACTTTAGTAAACAGAGACGCTTATTTTTCTGGCCTGGTTACTGACTTAACCACAATACACCAGCCTTTGCACCCTACATGTCCTGCCTTGCTCCTGTGCAACACTCATATCACCAAGGGCAACCCAACTACCATCAAACAGGAGCCCCAATGTCAGGGTGTGCCCTGAGGGGAAAAAAAGGTGCGCCCTCCTATCACTGCCCTGGTCCTACAGAGCATCAGTGTGGGAATTGCTACAGTGCTCTTCTCCTCTGGGGCTAGAGGCAGATGTGCTAGAAAAGATTCTCTATTGGGATACTAGTTTTAAAACTCATAAATTATTAATTTATATCTACTTTTAGTTTTAGGTCTAAAGGAGTGATTTATTAGTTTATCTGTCTTGAGAAGGGTAGAAAAGAGAATAACCAGCCAGAACTGTGGAAGTTGAAGTAAAAGTTCCTTCAACCCTTGAAAGCAATCTACTGTCATTCCTAGTAGAATTTTTAGGACCTTCTTCAATTTGTGGATCATCAGGTAACAAGGCTTGGAAGGCCATACTGTGTATACTGTCACCATATCTAATACTTTGTCTTCTTGAATCTTTAGAATAACTTGAGAGAAAAGAGGGCGGGGTGGTTTCGGTATGTGAAGGTAAGCGTATAGGTTCCTTAAAAACAGAGAAGCTATGCTCACCACCTGGATTCTATGCTGATTGATTGAGGGTCCGCAGCTGAAGCAATGGATAACCATCCTCCAGTTGGCCAAAAGTATATGCAAAAAGAGCGGCCCAGAGCTTTAGAAAATTACCAAGACTTTATTTTAGATTCATAAAACGTAACAGGGATATGAGTGGACTGTTTTTCTGTTACGTTTTATGGATCTTAAAGTATTGGTAACTTTATGAAGCTGTGGACCCCTCTTTTTGCATATAGGTTCCTTAGTTTGGTCCATGGAAATGAGAACGCACTCTCCATGCCCTTTGAGACCATGTCCTTGCTACGAATTTCATTGTCTGAGCTGAAGTTTTCTTCTGTCAGAACCCCTATGGTGAAAGCCTCTGTATCTATTATAAAATCTAGAAAAGTTAGGAACTTTGTAGGGGCTAGTATAGACTTTTTCACATACGGAGAATCTTGTTTCTACAGTCTTTTTGTACTAATAGAGTTTGGATCCACATTGAAAACTAAAAGGTTGTCTAGACAGATCATATGAGTTATTCATATAATTTTTAAATGAGAAATTTGAACCTTCATTACATGCATGAAGGTGTCAGGGGCTTGGGGAGGCCAAACACAAGTCTTTCTCTCTGTATGGAATTTCTTTGGCTTCAAAAATTTGTTTAAGGCCCTCATGTTTAGAAAAGGTCTTATGGACCAGTCTTTTTTTTTTTTAGGAAAGGAAAAATAAGGCTTATCCAGCCCTTTTTTGTCACATCTAATTTGGATCTGGTTTTCCCTTGAGTGAGGGCAGTCTCTAAAACACTGTCTAAAGACTGAGTTGTCTGAAAAGATGGAAATCTTTTCTAAAAAAAGGAACAATTTTAGTAGTAGTGTGAGGCCATTTTTATTTTAACCCATCGGCGTGTGAAATTGTTTATTGTAAATTAACATTAGAATGGGAAGAAAAGGTCCATCTATACTTACCTGGATAGGGTTTCTGAGAAGTCTGGGTCTAAGTAGTATTTTCAGGATTGTCCCTGATTTGTTTGGATCTGCTCTGGGACCTTTGTGAGTGACCCTCAGATTGAAAGGGCTTTTTAAAATATAAAATCACCTGGTTTATATAGAAAAAAACTCACAGTAAGTGAGTTTTAAAATATAAAAAAAATAAAAAAGTCTTTGGATCAGTGGTTAGAGTTCTGTGGATAAGGGATAACTCAATATAACCAGAATACCCTTTTATATTCATGGGTTAGAAGTTGTAAGACTTTCAGGAATGAGGGTTTAAAGGGGGACATACAATATGTGCAACCTGTGTAGCCGGCACTGTAGGCAAGGGCACCCCTTGGCCACCTAATAAAATAATGTTTTTTTTTACTGCCGCTCAGATGTTGATGGCTATGCTCCTTTCTATCTGTGTCTCAGAATTACTGACAGATTAGCATAACATTGGGATTTTCTAGACTACACTAAATGAGCTGGAAATATACTGTTTTTGTACTGTGGGTCTCTGTTGTTGGTGTCTGTCCATGAGGAAGCCACACTAGTTTAGTCAGTTAAGGGGGTTCTGGTCAGGTATACTGCTGTGACATCACAAGTGAATTTCAGTGAGGTACACTTCTGTGACATGGTCCATGTGGGAACCAACGACAGAATTAAATGGTAGGTGAAGGTCTGTTAAGAATAATTATAGAGAACTAGGAGCCAAGCTGAAGGGATGGACCTCCAAGGTTGTATTCTCAGGAATACTGCCTGTGCCATGCGCATCGCAGGACAGACAGCGGGAGCTGAGGGAGTTGAATGCATGGCTCAAGTCTTGGTGTAAGGGAGAAGGGTTCGGGTTTTTAGAGCACTGGGCTGATTTTTCATTGGGGTACAAATTGTATTCTGCGGATAAATTGCACCTGAATGGAAGAGGGGCTGCTGTGCTTGGGGAGAGAATCCTAGAGGGGGTGGCTGAGTTTTTAAACTAGGGATGTGGGGGGAGGACAAGCAGAAAATAAAGCAAAGCATGCAGTGGTAGATAGGTTACAGAGTGGTCAGAACAGAGTGGTGGGTGGAGAAGTGGACCACGGGGGGAGGATAACAGCAGTGGATAAGGAGATCCATGGGTTACAAATCAGCAGAAAAACATGTCTAGTCAGAAAACATCAATAAATTACATGTGGGTTTAAGTCAGGGACACCTCTGTGATATATACATTCTACAGCAAAACATCCTCAGAGTGCTGTCAGAAGGATTGGAGTGGTAGTAGTGACTATGATGGTGGTAGTATTACTCACAGTTCAAAGTAGCAATCTTCACCTTGGCGCTCTCTGGGGCCATACACTGAATGGAGGTCGCACCCCCGCTTCCCTCAGGGCACACCCTGCACTTCTGGGGTCTACTGCCTGATATTAGCTGGGGTGCCCTTGATGTTAGGTGTTTAGCAGTATGCAAGTCAGGAGAGCAGAGGCAGATGGATGGTGGTGGAGACAATGATCAGGCCTGTTGGTTGTAATAAATAAAGTCTTGCTTTACTGATTCAAGGATGGGTGTAGTGGTACAGAAAACAGCAAAGACACAATCCCAAAGTATAGTCTTCTCCCAATAGCGATGTATAAGCAGCCACAATTTATGGTTGTAGTAATATTTCCTGGCTCTCTAAAAATCTTTTTCAGTCTTTCAACAGAACCCAAAAATGTGGTTAAGTTCTTATCAACTCCTTTGACAATTCCTGGACTGAGAAGTGTAGATTTTAGACACGGATGGCCAGTCAATCTCAAAGTGCAGTAGGTGCTGATGCAATAATCTTTTCCACAGCAGCAAAGTCTCAATGCCATAAACGGGAAAATACCTTGCTGTCTTTATCTTGCGCAGCCTGGATAAAGGTTCTGGAACTTTTGAGATGTCTGGCCTCCTTCTCTCAGGGGTACTGCTTTCTCAGAGATGCAGGTTTCTGTGGACTCAGGACTAGTCTCCAGG
Organism: Rhinella marina; assembly: GCA_900303285.1. Lineage (NCBI taxonomy): Eukaryota > Metazoa > Chordata > Amphibia > Anura > Bufonidae > Rhinella > Rhinella marina. Next base: position 53,971 of record ONZH01025313.1, on the reverse strand, counting down.
AACTCTCATACACACATGCATCTTTTCTGTAGCTCTCCTCAGACTAGACTCCTAAACAAATCGGCCAGTCCATCACTCTGGTTCCCCTAAAAATGTCTGCCAATATCTTAACTGTTTGGTTTCCTATATGTGGCCATTTAGTACATACAAAACACAATAAATCACAACGATTCACTCGAAAACATGACATTAGCTCTTGCAACAATTAACAACCCTTTCCAGTAGTCCCCTGGGGTACTGCAGTTCCAGTCAGGTACAACTATGTAGCATCACAACTGGCTTTCAGTCAGGTAGACCTCTATGACATCACAAGTGTGTTCCAATCAGGTACACCTCCTGTGAAATCACACATGGTTTTCAGTCAGGTACACCTCTGTGACATCACAAGTGACTTTCAGTCAGGTACACCTCTGTGACATCACAAGTGGGTTCCAATCAGGTACACCTCTGTGACATCACAAGTGGATTTCAGTCAGGTACACCTCTGTGATATCACATATAGATTTCAATCAGGTACAATCTGTCACAAAGACCGGGATTGTCGAATGATGTGTTGCCTTCCTGGCGCTCGAGTTCGGCACATCGTGGATCGGGTTGACAGATTACTGGGAGGGGCTGGAGAAGATCCAGCAGTCATGGTCCATATCGGAACCAATGACAAAGTTAGAGGTAGGTGGAGCGTCCTTAAAATAATTTTAGGGATTTAGGGCATAAGATTAGGGCAAGGACCTCAAAGGTAATGTTTTCCGAAATACTGCCTGTACCACGAGCCACACAAGAAAGGCAGTGGGAGATTAGGGAGGTAAACAAGTGGCTCAAGAACTGGTGTAGGAAGGAGGGATTTGGGTTCTTGGAGAACTGGGCCGACGTCTCTGTCGGCTACAGGCTCTATCGTAGGGATGGGCTGCACCTCAATGGGGAAGGGGCAGCTGTTTTGGGAGAGAAGATGGCTAGAAGGCGTGTTTAAACTAGGAACTGGGGGGGAGGGTAACTACATTATAGGAGGGGAAGATAGTGCAGATAGAGACCTGGGGCAAGGTAATGGAACTGGGGGAGGAATGGAAGGAGGAACTAGAACAGATCAGATGGAAAGGTGTAGGGGAAAAAATATATATAAACCTTTTAACTGTATGTACACTAATGCCAGAAGCCTGACTAATAAAACTGGTGAACTGGAATTAGTGATGTGTTTGGAGGACTATGACATAGTGGGAATAACTGAGACATGGCTGGATGATACCTATGACTGGGCAGTCAACGTACAGGGTTACAGTCTGTTTAGAAAGGATCGCCAAAACCGGAGAGGGGGAGGGGTCTGCCTTTATGTAAAGTCCTGTCTAAAGCCCACACTGCGGGAAGATATAAGTGAGGGACATGAAGATGTGGAGTCACTGTGGGTAGAAATAAATGGAGCCAAAAACAATAATAAAATACTAATAGGACTTTATTATAAACCACCTAATATACCAGAGTCCATAGAAAATCTACTTCTAAATGAAATAGACGAGGCAGCAAAACATAATGAGGTCGTTATCATGGGGGATTTCAACTACCCAGATATAGACTGGGAAACTGAAACCTGTATATCTCATAAAGGAAACAGGTTCTTGGAAATAACCAAAAACAATTACCTTTCCCAATTGGTTCAGGACCCGACTAGGGGGACGGCCATTCTGGACTTAGTATTAACCAATAGACCTGACAGAATAACAGATGTGCAGGTCGGGGGACACCTGGGAAACAGTTGCCATAATATAATAACTTTCCAACTGTCATTCAAAAGAGCGTTTCTTCAGGGAGGAACAAAAACACCAAACTTCAAAAAAGCTAAATTTAGTCAACTAAGAGAGGCCATAGGCCTAACTAACTGGGACAAAGTCCTCAAAAATAAAAATACAGCCACAAAATGGGAGATTTTTAAAAGCATCCTAATATCTAATTGTGAGAGGTACATACCATATAGGAATAAAAGGTTAAGGAACAAGAAAAAAACCAATGTGGATAAACAGAACTGTAAAGAAAGCAATAAATGACAAACAGAAAGCATATAAATCACTAAAACAGGAGGGGAGCGAGAAGCATTGAAAAACTATAAGGAAAAAAATAGAATATGTAAAAGACAAATAAAAACAGCCAAACTAGAGACCGAGAGATTAATCGTCAAAGAGAGTAAAACTAACCCTAAAATGTTCTTTAATTATATAAATGGTAAAAAGTATAAACCTGAAGGTGTGGGCCCCTTACAGAGTAATGAGGGGGGAGTTGCAGAGAGCGATGAGGAGAAAGCAAAGCTACTAAATATCTTTTTCTTCGCTGTATTCACTGAGGAAAATAAACTGTCAGATGAAATGCAGAATATAAAAGTAAATTCCCCATTAAAAGTGCCCTGTCTGACCCAGGAAGAAGTAGAGTTGCGTCTTAAAAAGATTAAAATAGACAAATCGCCAGGACCGGATGGCATACACCCCCGTATCCTAAGAGAATTAAGTAATGTCATCCCCAGGCCATTATTTCTGATATTTAAGGACTCTATACTGACGGGGAGTGTTCCACAGGATTGGCTCATAGCAAATGTGGTGCCAATATTCAAAAAGGGTCCAAAAACAGAGCCCGGGAACTATAGGCCGGTAAGTTTAACATCTGTCGTGGGTAAACTGTTTGAGGGTTTTCTAAGAGATGCTATCTTGGAGTACCTCAATGAAAATAAGCAAATAACTCCATATCAGCATGGCTTCATGAGGGATTGGTCATGTCAAACCAATTTAATCAATTTCTATGAGGAGGTAAGTTCTAGACTGGACCGCGGCGAATCAATGGATGTCGTATATCTGGACTTCTCCAAAGCATTTGACACGGTACCATATAAAAGGTTAGTATATAAAATGAGAATGCTTGGCCTGGGAGAAAATGTCTGTATGTGGGTAAGTAACTGGCTCAGTGATAGAAAACAGAGGGTGGTTATTAACGGCACATATTCAGATTGGGTCACTGTCACTAGTGGGGTACCACAGGGGTCAGTATTGGGCCCTATTCTCTTCAATATATTTATTAATGATCTTGTAGAAGGCTTGCACAGTAAAATATCAATTTTTGCAGATGACACTAAACTGTGTAAAGTAATTAACACAGAAGAGGACAGTACGCTGCTACAGATGGATCTGGATAGACTGGAGGCTTGGGCAGAGAAGTGGCAGATGAGGTTTAACACTGACAAATGTAAGGTTATGCATATGGGAAGGAATAATGCAAGTCACCAGTACATACTAAATGGTAAAATATTAGGTAACTCTGACATGGAACAGGACCTAGGAATTTTATTGAATAGCAAACCAAGCTGTAGAAACCAGGAAACAGCTGCTGCCAAGGCCAATAAGATAATGGGTTGCATCAAAAGAGGCATAGATGCCCATGATGAGAACATAGTCCTGCCACTTTACAAATCACTAATCAGACCACACATGGAGTACTGTGTACAGTTCTGGGCTCCTGTGTACAAGGCAGACATAGCAGAGCTGGAGAGGGTTCAGAGGAGAGCAACTAAAGTAATAACTAGAATGTGTGGACTACAGTACCCAGAAAGATTATCAAAATTAGGCTTATTCACTTTAGAAAAAAGACGACTCAGGGGAGATCTAATAACTATGTATAAATATATCAGAGGTCAGTACAGAGATCTCTCCCATCATCTATTTATCCCCAGGACTGTCACTGTGACGAGGGGACATCCTCTGCGTCTGGAGGAAAGAAGGTTTGTACACAAACATAGAAGAGGATTCTTTACGGTAAGAGAAGTAAGACTATGGAACTCTCTGCCTAAGGAGGTGGTGATGGTAAGTTCACTAAAAGAGAGGCCTGGATGTATTTCTGGAGGGTAATAATATTACAGGTTATAGTTACTAGAGATGGGTCGTTGATCCAGGGAGTAATTCTGATTGCCTGATTGGAGTCGGGAAGGAATTTTTTTCCCTAAAGTGGGGAAAATTGGCTTCTACCTCACAGGGATTTTTTGCCTTCCTCTGGATCAACTTGCAGGATAACAGGCCGAACTGGATGGACATATGTATTTTTTTGGCCTTATAAACTATGTTACTATGTTACACATGGATTTCAGTCAGGTACACCTCTCTGACATCACAAGTGGCTTTCAGTTAGGTTACACCTCTGTGACATCACATGTGGGTTCCAATCAGGTACACCTCCTGTGACATCACACATGGATTTCAGTCAGGTACACCTCTGTGATATCACAAGTGGGTTTCAGTCATGCACATCTAAAATCACATGTAGATTTTAATCAGGTACACCTTTGTAGCATCACAAGTGGTTTTCAGTCAGGTACACCTCTGTGACATCACAAGTGGTTTTACTCAGGTAACTGCAGTGAAATTTGGGTTTCATTCAGGTAACTGTTGACATCACAAGTAAATATCAGTCAGGTGAGCTGCTGTGACATCGCAAACTGAAGAGAAAGTGCATTCCAGCCTCCGGATAAAACAACGAAATCCTTTATTAAAAAATGATCATGAAATCCAGGTATGCCAAACACATGGTAAACAAGAAAAACTACACCTCCTGTGACGCATTTCGTATGTATACAACACCCTTAGTTATAGCAAGGTGGTGTGAATACTGGTGCTGCTTATATCAGAGGTTGGGGCGGAGCTGAATTCAATTGATTAGAAAATGTGATACATCTGTAACAACAGCTCGCAGTAAATAACCCCCACTAACCTCAGATACAGCAGACACAAACAGCAGTATACATTGTAAAAATGTAAAAAAAAAACAGACACACAAAAACAGTTCAAAGTCAATAGTGTAATATAAAATCTTGTTTACGGTATAGTCCATTTGGTACACAAGTGTCCAATTTGAATATCCATCTATTTTGGCATTTAATAATCTGCGATGCGCATCCCCACCTCTGACTTGCAGAGTCACCTTTTCAATGCCTTGCACCTCTACGTGTGAACTGTTATGCTCATGAAGAACATGATAAGAAACAGCAGATTGATACATTATTGGTATTACAGTTGATATACTGTTTGATTTTATGCTTGGCACCATTGGCTGAAGAAACTAAATCTTTACATGTTTTAATCACACTACAGCATGTGTATCGGGTGTGTCCACACTTAAATAGTAGGTATGACATAGACAAAAGGGGTTTTACTTAAGCAAAGTAATTGGCTCTTTGACAAAAGGGGAGTAGTTCATCAACTTCGACACTGAGTTCATTGGCAAATTTGAAAGAGGCAAATTAACATTCCAACCTTCCCCCTACAATGGTCTTAAAATCTTAGAACAAAGAAAGTGTTCACGTGACTCACATAGCTAATTAGCTCAAAAACTCAAAAATGAGTAGTACAGGCCTTACACAATATATATTAAAACCTATCTCTCACATACTGATGTCACCTACGCTAATATCAGTGTGGACGCCATTCTGGTACTCTGGCATAACGAGTGTTAGTAAATCTCCCTCATTCCGTCACATAATTTAAACCCAAACCTTTAGGCAACCCCTATACGACTATCTCCTGAGGGAGAGAAAATTAGATCAGAGTCAGTGCCTGCATCATCATCCTCTGAGATGCAAATAATCAATCTATCTGACAGACCACTTGATGCTATGGAAATGAGTGTACTAGCTAAGGGATTGTTTTTCGTTCCCACCAGTGCATTTAAATTGTTTGACTGGGTGAAGGATCTCCATTTATTTGTTTGGAAGCTTAAATGGAAAAAAATCTTTGCTACACATGATAGGACCCAATGTAAGAAAATGCGGATTGACCCAAGTGATCTAGCAGATGTTCAGACACTGGCAGACCTTTGGGAAGAAGGTAATAGGGGTCTAGGTGAAGGACCCTTTACAGACCTCAGACTCCCATCATCAAAAAATCCACCATTGGAGATCATACCCCCTGTGATATATTTCTCAAAGTTGTGGTAGAGCAATTGAGTGAACTGGAGACATCAGAAGTGGGTCACAAAAATCTCAGTAGGGAAGAGATGATGGCACTGCAATCTTTGGAGAATGATCCTTCAATCATTATCATACCCTCAGAAAAGGGGGGAAATGTAGTAGTATTAAACCACCAACAATACACGGACATGTGTATAAATTTATTGAAGGATCAATCATGCTACCACCTTTTACCCACCAATCCTTTGCCTTTATATCGCAAAGAATTATCCATGATACTTTCTGAAGCTCTGCAAAAGAAATTGATTAGTAAAGGTGAATCTGGTTTTCTGTTACCCCGATACCATCAGACGGCCTACTTTTATTGTCTTCCTAAGATACATAAAGGGTTGAACCCTCTTAAAGGCAGGCCGATCATGTCGGGTACTAATAGTCTTACACATCCAATTAGCACATATGTAGATCGCATTCTGAGACCCTTCGTTGCCATCCTATGTACGTGACTCATTGGATGCCATCAAGAAAATTGATGCCATCCAGGCCGAACCAGGCATCATTCTGGCTACTTTGGATGTTGAGGCCCTTTACAGCTCCATCCCCCAGGGGACTTTACCTACAAGAACGGGAGACTCATCTCCAACCCCATAATGAATTTGTGCTCCCACGTATGAGATACATACTGGAGCACAACTCCTTTTTGTTCAATAATAGACATTATCATCAGGTGAAAGGAGTTGCCATGGGAAGCCCGTGTGCCCCCACTTTTGCCAATTTATATTTGGGCAGATGGGAATGGAAGATTTTTGCAGATGAGCAATTGCTGGAGATCACGTTGTCGATTACACTTTGGCTGAAGTATATCGACGATGTGCTGATTTTGTGGAAAGGGGATGCCAACTCCTTTAAATCTTTTGTCAACAGGCTCAATATTAACAGTTGGGGCCTTTTCTTTACTTGTGAGTCTCATCCATCAAGCATCACTTTCTAAGATTTGACTATTTATAAGAAAAGTGATGGGACTTTGGGGACTAGATTATTTAGAAAGAAAACGGCCATGAATAGCTTACTGAGATGGACCAGTTGTCATCTGCCGGCCCTTAAGTGTGGAATCCCTAAGGGCCATATATTTACGCCTAAGGCGGAACTGTTCGGCACTAAAAGATTTCAATGTGGCCGCAAATGATCTCCAGGCCAGATTCAGAAACTGGGGTTACCCTAATACGGTATTGAAACAGGCATATCAACACGCCTTAGGTTGTGAAAGGGAACCCTTACTCGTCCCTCGACAGGAAGGAGCAGAGCAAATTCGAATTGTGAAATGATGCATTCTCAGGTGAAAGATGTACTGAGCAGGTTTTAGGGCATCCTTAAAGCGGACCCAGACATTTGGGCATTTGGTAGGCGAGACTCCAGCAATTACTTACCGCCGCGGATGTAACATTAGAGACCAGCTGGTGCACAGCCTTTACCAGCCATCATCCCAGGGTCTGAGTTGGCTCAGGAACCCGTTAAAAGGAAATTTCAGATGTGGGAACTGTATTGCGTGTACATCCATTAAGAAAGGTGGTACATTCACCAGTACAAGTACAGGTCAGGAGTACGTAATCAGGTCATTCATCAACTGTAAAGCGGTTGGTGTTATCTATTAAGCCACCTGCATGTGCCCTATGCAATATGTTGGCAAAACTAAGAGAGAGTTCAGACGACGCATCGGGGAGTACCTTAGCGATATTCGCAAGGAAGCTGATACTCCTGTTGCACGTCACATGTCAGAGATGCATCATGGGGACGTGAACCTAATTCAGTTTCAAGGTATTGAAGTGGTCACACTATCCCCAAGAGGGGGGGATCTGGACAGATGCTTCAAAAGGAAGCACAATGGATTTTTCGTCTCAAGACAGTTAGACCACATGGTCTGAATGATCACATTTCCTTTACGAGTTTTCTATAGACATCATTGGACAAACATGAATAATGATGGGATACGCATAGGCTGGTTGATAGGTCGTTTTAATCTCATATCATGCATATGCATCCTTATAGGGAGGGGGATGTAAGGCTACCATATGTTTGGTGTGGTTTCACAACTGTTCTCTTTTTCCCTCACATTTGGGTAAAGATGGTTACTGGTTGTCAGCTAGTAGGTTACTATTTGGGGGTAGTCACAATCAATGCATACAGGTCATGCTGAGAATGAGGAGGTGTCATCCTATTGGATACTCAGCATGGGTGTCATATGCAGTTACCCCAGGCGATCTACTGTAACTGTAAAACCGCTCCATTACTCTGTTATAGGTCACAGGTACTAACTGCCTGTACCACTTGGGCCAATGGAACATCTATATCTTTGTAGTGGTTGCAGTGGATATCCCTCAGATGCCGCTACCCCTCTTACAGCCTATGTGGTTACTTTAACCAATTAATACTGCCATACATTATTATGCATAAATGCGATTTGATCACTACCACTGCGTTCCCTCACAAGATACTGATTATTAAGAATATGAAGGGGTCTGTTTGTATTCTTGCCCTTCAATACATTGCGGTGGCTTGGATGGTAGAATACATCACGATATGTTTTTTACTGTGCTATATGCGTGATACATTGTTTATTTATGATACACTGTATATCCTATGGATATCTATAATGGACACATGACAGAGTCTTTGACTTACAGTTCCCCTTGTTATTAACTACAAGCGGGATACGTGTTCCTTAGGACAAAGTGTATCCGGTACATTGCCTTCTGATTTACTACTCTAATACAATTAAGAAGTCCCATGAGTATTGTCCGCACGGACATTTCTAATTAGCCACCGTTCGATCTCTGTTGTATTACCCAGTTAACTGGGATGGGATGTCTGCCGCATGTATGCCATGATGGGCTGTGTCTGGAGGAGTTGTGCATTATCAGCGCCCCTCAATTACGGGGCAGGTCCACACTGGGTGGTTCGCACCCCTTTGGTGTGCAGAGTTTAAGGTTTTTAAACCCTGGTTTTTGGCGGCCGCCTTACAGCCGCACTAGTACCGAGAGCACAGCCACAGATAGAGGTGGCGTGCTCCTCTGTGTTTTGTTTGTCTATTAGGAACTTAGCCTTACCTATGCTCTTGAGGAGGGTGAATCTTAGCCCAAAAACGCATCGAGCATTTAGGGATTCATAGGAGGCAGCTTGGCTAGTTCAGTTCAACATATGTATAGGACAGCTTAGTTTTAGGCACTAAACAATTCGATGGTAGGGACAGTACAGACGCTCGAATAGCTCGGTATAGCAGGGAGGTGATTTATTGAATATTCCCTGGTATCTAGAATAGGTGTTAATCTGCTATTCAGGTCTCTTCTCATATTGTCCTCCCTACCTTTTGTCAATCAGGTCTTTGGGTGAGTCAGTGACATTGCCGTGACTCTAGCACTGACCCGCCACATCTTTTCAGACCTGTTTGAAAATGTCTTAGTTTGCTATGGACGTGAGGCTATTTTAGAGACTAAGCCTACATGTTCCATATGTAACCATTGTCAGTGGTCCAATAAACAAATGGTGACTATTATAGTCCGCTCATATCATTTTAAATGGTGTTGTTTAATAAAATTTTGTTGTTTTCCTTTTAGGCGCATGATATTCTGTGAATCAGAAACCTTTAGGGTGGCAATATGAGGGTTCTTCTCAAAGTCATTTCTATTCTTACTTCCTGGTATGTCTGCATCATCAGATTTGCACTTGATGGGAGTCAGTCCAAACAAACATTCATGAGTTTCCCAAACATATATGACCAAAGTATCTATTCTATTGGGTTTTTCCAAGTCTTTTCTCTTGGAAAGTTCACCACATTCTCCAGGTTACATAAGAAGGAAGTAACAAAGAAATGTAGTGTCTGAAAACCCAGAGACAAACGTTTGCTGCACCATGGAGATACGACTTAGAATTCTTTTGTGTTTAATCCTTACATAAAGGTTCAAAAGTCAAATCAGCAAATACATTCTCAGTAAGATCTTCATCGGAGATGTGATGTGTACTGTGAACAAGCAGCAACTTTACTAATTATAGCTACAAGTTCAGAATAACCACCAGCTCCCACCAAGATGTAGAAAAGTCATAAGGTTTTATGAAGGAGGACCCACTGGTGAACATCTACTCCCAGTCATCCACGAGGGGGTGGATGCTTAGTAATATACCTTCCAAAAAAAAGAGGTGCCAGTTACATGGTTATGTGTTGTGCATTATATAGCCTATTTGTCATAGAAAGACAATTACAGTAGATCAGGTGGGTTGTCCAACACTTTCTAAGTAGATCCCCCAAACTACCGACCATCCATTCTCCCCACACATCACAGACTGCATCCTGCAAAAGTAACTTGATATATTAGTTGGTACAGTGCATTCAGAAAGTCTTTAGACCTTTTCACATTTTCACATTTTGCTATACTGCAGCCCTGTGTTAAAATCAAAAGATCAAGTTTTACCCCCAGCAATCTGCACTCAATACCCAATAATGAGAAAGTGAATTTTAGAAATGTTTCAATTTTTTTAAAAAAAAGGAAAAAACAAATATTTTGCCTGAACATAAAAGTTTTCAGACCCTTACCCTAGGGGCGTCTAATTTCTATTAATTATCTTTGAGATATTCCTACACCTTGATTCAAGTCCGCCTGTAGTAAATTCAGTTGATTGGACATGATTTGAAAACAGACACCTCTGTCTATATAAGGTTTCACAGCTGACAATGCATATCAGAAACCAAGCATTGAGCAGGAAAGAACTACCTGCCGAGCCCAGAGACAGGATTGTGTGTAGGCACAGAACTGGAGAAGGGAACGAAAAATTTGTTCTGCACTGAAAGTGCCCAAGAAGTTTGAAACAACCAGGACACGTCCTAGAACTGGCTCCCCACCAAACTAAGTAAACATGGAAGAAGGGCCTTGGTAAGAGAGGTGACTAAGAACCCAATGGTCCCTGTGGCTGAGCTCCAAAGATCCTGTGTGTAGATGGGAGAAACTTCCAGAAGGTCAACCAAGTGGGCTTTAGGGCAGAGTGGCCAGAAAGAAGCCTCTCCTCAGTTAAAGATACATGAAAATCAGGTGTCTGATTGCCTCAATTAGGATAAAAAGAAGTTTGAATGCATATGTTTGGAGCACCCAGGGTGGGTCCTTGTCCTTGGTGTACCCTTGTTTTTTTCCCTCTGCACACTAAGCCCTGCTATTGCTTGGTAATTGACAGGGCTAGGTTTCTGAGAAATGCTCTCACCTGACCCTGTAACGTCAAACATGTGGGAATACAGCAGAACAGATGGAGAAGAAATCACTCCTTTTCAGCATCAGCTAGGAAAAAAACTGTATCCGGAGTTTCCCCAGTGTGAGATATGAAAACCCCTTGACAAGTGCCAATAGCACAAACAAAAACTCACAGATAGAGATGTCTGAATGGGCTAGGAGGTGTACTACAGAACTGGAGGTGTACTACAGAACCGGCAGGCTTCAGGTAAATATATTAAAAGTTATGCAACCTGGAACTCCCTATTAATTAGTCAAAAGATAGCTATAGCTGAGGTACACTGGAGGGGTCCCTATCTCACTAGCTTCAGTACGTCTAGGGAAGGGAATGGAAGCTTTGTTCTCGTCATTGATCCTAAACTCCACAATCACTAACCTTTGACCATTAGCGCTTATGATAGCTTTTTTTTTACTCTTTCCTTGGAGGAAAATATAGAGCCAAAATGATTCAAACTCAAAGTGTTTGTCCACAGGATAGGCTAGTAATATCTGATCAAGAAGGTCTGACACCCTGCACCTCCACTGATACAACTAGCGTGGTATCAGACTCCCGCTGAACAGAAATGTTTTTACTCTGGTAGTGCCCTCTGCTGTTTCTCCTATAGTCTAAACTTTACTCCACCTGTCACGGGGGAGACAAGGGAAGGTGTGCCCTGTACTTGAAACCCCCCCTTCTTTCCCTACCTACTTGCCTCAAACGGCCCTAGGCGGCCGCGGACAACCACGAAGACGTTCCCTATACTGGGTAAGTGCAGAGGGAGGGAAAGGGAACACAGGGAGAGACAAAACACAGACGGAACAAACACAATGATAGAGTAGTCAGCAAGCCGGGTCAAACACAGGAGATAGCGTAAATACCAGGGGTCAAGAGAAGAGAGGTCCAAGTCCAAGTCCAAAGTCAGAGTCCAAATAGCAAATCCAAAACACAAGGTCGCACAAGCACTGATCAAAAGTATAAACTAATCACAGGCATCTGAGTGAGGCAGTTGCCATCTTTTAAATAGCCCACCCAGGATCATGTGATGTGGCCAGCATCACATGACCTGAGGCGGAGCAAGCTGTCCAAACAATATGCAAAGTAGCCATGTGGTGTGATCAGCACCACATGGCTAAACCCAAACAGAGAATTAACTCATGAAGTGCTGGCTGACAAGACCAGCACTTCAATTCCCTATTGCTCGTCTCTAGGGGGGCGGAGAGGTCCGGCGATGTCGTGCAGAGGGAGCACGACGCCGACCTCGCGTGACAGTACCCCCCCCTTCACGAGGGCCACCGGACCATTACCAGCGGGAGCAGGCTTATCGGGATGCTGCAGATGGAACTTTTGGATGAGCGAGTCTGCATGCATCCTGGTCAACGGTACCCAAGACCTGTCCTCAGGACCGAACCCCTTCCAATGTACGAGGTACTGGAAGGAATTCCGGACCCTTCTCACATCCACAATTCTGGCAATCTCATGCTCCATTTGTCCTGCTACCTCAACCGGAGGAGGAGACTGTTCCTCAGGACCAACGGGAGCAACATAACGTTTGAGCAAAGACACATGAAAACATTATGAACACGAAGGGAGTCGGGTAAACATAACCTAAAAGAAACCGGATTGATCACCTTGGTGATCCTGTAAGGACCAATGAAGCGAGGTGCAAACTTGTAGGATGGTACCCTCATGTTGAGATTTTTAGTCGATAACCATACCTTATCCCCAACCTTAAAATTCACACCCTTAGAACGTTTTCTATCAGCCTTAGCTTTTTGAACTCCTTGGGCCTTTTCCAGGTTCGACTGAACCTGTGCCCAAACTGTGCACAGTTCTTGAGAAAAATCATTGACCTCTGGGACAACCGACGCAGATGGGGAACAGGAGCCAAAGCGTGGATGAAAACCCATATTGCAGAAAAAACGGCGACATCCCAGAGGATGAATTAACACGATTATTAATTGCAAATTCAGCCAGAGACAGGAATCTGGCCCACACATGTTGGTTATCAGAAACATAACATCTGAGATATTGCTCAACGGATTGGTTAAGACGTTCAGTCTGACCATTGGTCTCCGGATGAAAGGCTGATGAAAAGGACAAAGAGATACCAATCTTATTACAGAACGCCCTCCAGAACCTAGACACAAACTGTACTCCCCTATCAGAAACGATATTCTCAGGAACACCATGCAGTTTGACAATATTATCCATGAACACGGACGCCAAGACCTTTGCAGAGGGTAATTTACACAAAGGAATAAAATGACACATTTTGCTGAATCTGTCAACCACCACAAATATCACGGTTTTACCCTCAGAGCACGGCAAGTCCGTGATAAAGTCCATGGACAGATGTGACCAAGGTCTACTAGGTATGGGTAAAGGATGTAACTCACCCATAGGTCGTGTCTTGGTATTCTTGGACCTGGCACAAGTGTTACACGCAGTTACAAAAGCCTGAACATCTCTGGAGATTGACGGCCACCAATACTGCCTAGAGACCAACTCCTTGGTGGCATTGATGCCAGGATGTCCACACAAAACAGAATTATGGCACTCACCCAGCAGTTGCAATCGCAAATGAGCCGGCACAAACAATTTGTCATTGGGGGTACCAATGGGAGCAAGATGTTGTCCTGCCGAGATTTCAGAAGCGAGGTCAGATGAGGTAGCGGCCACGATGATATCAGCTGGCAGGATGGGCTCAGGAGGGACGTCAGGAGGCTGATACGCCTTGAAACTTCGGGATAAGGCATCAGCCTTAACGTTCTTGCTCCCGGGTCTGAAGGTAACACAAAATCAAAACGAGTAAAGAATAAAGCCCACCTCGCCTGTCTAGGATTCAATCGCTTAGCCGATTCTAAAAACATTAAATTCTTATGATCCGTGAGGACCGTAATGCGGTGAACTGCCCCTTCTAAAAAATGACGCCATTCCTCAAATGCCCACTTGATTGCAAGTAACTCCCTATTACCAATGTCATAATTCCTCTTGGCAGGAGAGAACTTGCGGGAGAAGAAGGCGCATGGCATAAGATTAGTTAAGGTGGAAGACCCCTGGGACAGTACAGCCCCCACACCATCCTCAGACGCATCCACCTCAACTACAAAAGGCTTACTTTGATCAGGCTGGACCAACACAGGAGCATTCATAAAACACTGCTTTAACCTTTCAAAGGCCTCAATAGCTGCAGGGGCCAATTGACCAGATCAGCCCCCTTGCGAGTCAAATCCGTAATGGGTTTGGCTACCACAGAAAAATTTTTGACAAATTTACGATAAAAATTAGCAAACCCCAGAAATCGCTGGAGCGCCTTCAAAGAGGAAGGTCGCACCCAATCCACAATGGCCTGTACTTTAACTGGGTCCATTTTGAAAGAAAAAGGGGTGAGAATGTATCCCAAAAAAGGCCACTTCCTGAACACCAAAGGTACACTTCTCCCCTTTAACGAACAACTTGTTTTCACGCAACACCTCCAGCACTTGCCTGGTGTGAGATACGTGACTTTCCCAGTCTGCAGAAAAAATCAGGATGTCATCAATATAGACAATTACAAATTTCCCAATAAATGGTCTAAAAATGTCATTGACAAAGTTTTGGAAAATTGCCGGAGCGTTACTTAACCCAAAAGGCATTACCAAGTACTCATAATGACCTTCCGGGGTATTAAAAGCAGTTTTCCATTCGTCCCCCTCACGAATCCTGATTAGGTTGTATGCCCCCTTCAAATCCAGCTTGGTGAACCAACAGGCCCCCTGGACCTGATTCAGCAAGTCAGGAATAAGGGGCAACGGGTATCTGTTTTTAACAGTGATTTTATTGAGCTCCCTGTAATCGATACAGGGCCTCAATCCTCCATCCTTTTTACCAACAAAGAAAAAACCTGCCCCCATGGGAGAAACTGAAGGCCGGATGTGACCCTTGCCAGACTCTCCTTGAGATAATCCCTCATGGACTGACGTTCAGGAGTAGAGAGATTATAAATGCGACCTTTGGGATATTTGGATCCCTCAATAAGGTCGATGGCGCAATCATATTGCCGGTGAGGAGGGAGGAACTCAGTCTCGGACATGGAAAAAACGTCCGAAAAATCGCCGATATACTTGGGCAAGGAAAGAGACTCAATGGTACCTCCAAACAGCAATACTGATTTACAACATTTGTCACAATTCATTCCCCATTTTTCCAATTCACCTACCGACCAGTTGATCACAGGGTTGTGGTCCTGTAACCATGGCAGACCTAAAACAAGGTCGGCAGGTAAATCCTTTAATACAAGGAAGGAACAAGTCTCGGTATGGGTAATTCCTACAGTTAATACAACCTCAGGAGTACAAAACTCCACTCTCCCATTATTCAATGGAGTGGAATCCAGTGCGATAATTTCAATCACCTTCCTTAAAGGAACTAGCGGAATCCCCACAGATTGTATAAAATCAAAATCAATAAAATTAATGGCAGAACCAGAATCAACAAAAGCCTTACCGGACCCCCCTGAGTTGGTTGTACGCAATGGAGATAGGTAATAATACTTTCCTCCTTACCACCGCTGGGGTTACCTTACTTCCGCAGAAAGCTCTCTAGAGGGCAGAAGTTTCGGGCATTGCTGGAGCCAGTGGTTCGTCTCACCGCAGTAGAAACAGGTTCCATTCAAGCGTCTCTGATCTCTCAAAGTTCCTCCCCACTGTATGGACTTCTCCGGGACCCTGGTAGAAGGTGGACTCAGAAGAGGGGATTCAGGCAGGACGACACCCTGAGGAATATCTGAACGTTCCCTCCGTCTCTCCCTCACTCGACGATCCAGTTTAATGGCTAGTGTCATGGCCGCCTCTAGGGTGTCAGGAGTAGGGTAACTGACAAGTAAGTCCTTAAGATGGTCAGACAGCCCCACCCTAAACTGGCTTCTCAAAGCAGGGTCATTCCATCCAGAGGAAACACACCACTTTCTAAACTCAGCACAGTAATCCTCTACTGGACGGTTACCCTGCCGAATGTCTCTGAGCTGAGTCTCAGCTACAGAAGTCAAGTCAGGCTCCTCATATAATAGGCCTAAGGCCTGAAAAAATGCTTCCACAGACTGCAAGCTTGGGGAGTCAGGCGGTAAAGAAAAGGCCCATTCCTGCGGATCACCTTGCAGCAAGGAAATAATTATTCCTACCCGCTGCTGCTCGGCACCCGAGGAGTGAGGACGTAAGCGAAAATACAATTTTACGCTCTCCTTAAAGGAACGGAAAGTTTTCCGGTTCCCCAAAAACCGATCCGGCAATTTAACATGAGGTTCCACAATGGGGTTAGATGTGGAGGGAGCCGCTACTAGTGCAGGTTGTAGCTGCTCCTGATGTAGGAGCCTCTCGGCCAGGTCCTGGATCATCTGCGCCATACCCTGAACCTGGTCCGTGAGCACCCGCAATTGCTCCATATGATACGGCCTGTGATTCTGTCACGGGGGAGACAAGGGAAGGTGTGCCCTGTACTTGAAACCCCCCCTTCTTTCCCTACCTACTTGCCTCAAACGGCCCTAGGCGGCCGCGGACAACCACGAAGACGTTCCCTATACTGGGTAAGTGCAGAGGGAGGGAAAGGGAACACAGGGAGAGACAAAACACAGACGGAACAGACACAATGATAGAGTAGTCAGCAAGCCGGGTCAAACACAGGAGATAGCGTAAATACCAGGGGTCAAGAGAAGAGAGGTCCAAGTCCAAGTCCAAAGTCAGAGTCCAAATAGCAAATCCAAACACAAGGTCGCACAAGCACTGATCAAAAGTATAAACTAATCACAGGCATCTGAGTGAGGCAGTTGCCATCTTTAAATAGCCCACCCAGGATCATGTGATGTGGCCAGCATCACATGACCTGAGGCGGAGCAAGCTGTCCAAACAATATGCAAAGTAGCCATGTGGTGTGATCAGCACCACATGGCTAAACCCAAACAGAGAATTAACTCATGAAGTGCTGGCTGACAAGACCAGCACTTCAATTCCCTATTGCTCGTCTCTAGGGGGGCGGAGAGGTCCGGCGATGTCGTGCAGAGGGAGCACGACGCCGACCTCGCGTGACACCACCTTCTCCTGCATTTAGGAGCTTGCCCACTCCCCTCTTCCGCCTAGTGTCGATGTAATGATATCATAGTGAAGCAGCCAGCTTTCATTCATTTCTACTTGTAAATTCATAAAATGTATAGCTATATCTCTCTCCAGACAGTGGAGAAGGAAATTGTGGGGGAATTGCATTCCATGGTGCTATTTATTAGTGGGATCGCTGGGTGTGAGGGATTATTTCTCTGAAGGGAAGGAAGAGCTTACTGCAGTGCACTCCTTGGAGATGCAGGTGCTTGATGGTCACATGGGATGAGCTGCTTCCCAATCATGGAAAGTAAAGACACCAGAAATGCAGATGGATGAGTAAAAAAAAAAATCCAAAAAGGGTGAAAATTACATAGATTTGCATTGATATAGTTAAAATAATAGTGTTTATTACTCCAGGGAATTTGTTCTTACTTTGTGGTATAACTCCTTTAAACCAATGACACAGGTAGAGAAGATGTGTAGTGACCCGATGGATCACTTCTAAAGGGTTAATGTTATAATCTATAGTGATTCACTGCTAGAATAATTAATGTACTGTATGCTAACTATACACTTTCAGTGGAACAAATGGTTAATGTAATTCCCTTATGCACCATATAATCCAAAAGAGCTGTGTAGTGGTTGGAAATAGTGAACTGGCAGTTCTTAGTATTAGTTGCTGGGTAGTGGGCTGGTCCCACCCCCTAGTTCATGAGTGAAGGAACAAGTAAGAGAGAGGATATGTCTAGTAGGCCAAGCCAGACGCCTGTATGCAGCCAAAACAGGATTTATCAAGGGAAACACCCTCTCTGTGATATATCAAGCTGCCAGAAAAGCAACTGTGCTAAGAGAAAACCTCAGAGGGAAAGAAGAATTGATGGTTCAATACCATTAAAGGAGAACCATGTGAACATTAAAGACAGTAAAGATAACACATGTTTACCGCTTCTAACTTTACTGCACGTGTTTTGGGTTAAATTGCTTCAGGTGCCCGCCACACCACTGAGACAGACTGGCCATCTGATCTAGGACTGCATCCCACAGTTGGGCATTGCAGAAATGTATTGAGAAATGACTTGCCTTTGGTCATTTGGGAAGGTTGCATGGTATATCTGGAGAGAGACTTAAAGGGGTCTATCATATTACCTATCCACTATACAAAGCCTTTTGGGAAATGTCTGCTTTGTGAAATACTTGAGCGCTGTGCCAACTACTGTTACTTTTTATAGCCCAGATGGCCTTGTGATTGCCTCCATTATCCACTGGCCACTATTCCCTCTTCCTGCCTTGCACCCTGCTACCCATCCACAATTAAGAGAACCCCATCTACCACCATACAGGAGACCACGAATCCCAGAGTATGCCCTGAGGGAAGGAAAGCAGCTGCGGACTGGGGAGAGTTAGAGTAGGAGTTTCCACTGTGAGGACTACGACCACCCTCAATGCTGCTGCCACCACTCCCTACCTCTCTGCCACACACTTCACCCCTTTGGGCTGCTGTACACTGCTTGACTCAAATGAGATGCATTAAGTAGAAGAGACACTGGAGGCTAAGAAAGTTAGTTGTTATTCATCAGACAAGTTAAGACAAACTAAGACCGATAGGCAGTGGTAATGGTCCACCGTCCATGCTTATGTAATATGATGTAGATATCACGTCATCATGCCACTTTAACAACAAAGAGCTGTCCAAATCAAGAAGGAAATGTGAGGGTATTTTAGGTCAGCATTCTTATTTTATCATTGGAGAGGAAGTATCAGATCAGGTTTTGTCTATTATTTTCTCAATATGCTATGTATTGTTTGGATGTCAACCATGTCAACCATGTAAAATCGTGCCCCTGCCTGGTCTCCCATCTGCCAGTCAACTGGCGAAGTTATTTGTTGAACATATCTTTCGGCTCCAAGGGTTACATTTGTTTATGCACTTATTATATTACTTACCTCCTACCTCACAAAATGTCCATTTCTCTTAAAGGAAGTCGATCAGCAGGACATTCACTGATAAACCAGGCACAATGCCTTGTAAGGCTAGCTCAGCTGAATGTAATGATACCTTTCACTTAGAAATCCATTGCTTCATTCTGAAGAAAAACTACTTTTAGTCCATATGCCAAAAACAGTTAAGTGAACTGATGTTGGGCCTAAGCCAGTCTGTCACCCTTGCTCCTCCAGGATCCTCTACCAGCCCTTTCCTCTACAAAGAAAAATTGCAGCACCAGCATACAAAATCCCAAATTCTCCTTTATTGCAGCAAAATGGGGAGAATATCCCTGTAATTTGCTCCATTCATCTTTCCCTCAACTCTAACCAGTCTCCCTGTCCCAGCCACTGAAAAACACCCTCATAGCATGATGCTGCCACCACCATACTTCACTGTAGGCATGGTATTCGGCAGTTTCTGGTTTCCTCCAGACATTTAGAATTGAGGCCAATAAGTTCAATCTTGGTTTTTATCAGACCAAAGAATCTTGTTCCTCACAGTCTGAGAGTCCTTTGGGTGCTTTGCAAACGTTCATGTGTTTTTTTTCTGAGGAAAGGTTTCTTTCTGGCCATTAAGTCCAGATTGGTGGAGTGCTGCAGTGATGGTTGACCTTCTGAAAGATTCTCCCATCTGCAAACAGGATCTTTGGAGCCCAGCCGAGGTGACCACTGGATTCTTGGTCGCTTCTCTTACCAAGGCCCTTTTCCCCCTGATTACTTATTTTGGTGGAGCAGCCAGCTCTAGGAAGAGTCCTGGCTGTTCCAAACTGTTTAATAATTTTGGAGGCCACTGTGCTCTTGGGAACTTTTAGTGTAGTAGAAATGTTTATGTACCCTTCTCCAGATCTGTGCCTCCACACAATCCTGTCTTTGATCTCTACATGCAGCTCTTGTCTCCTTATGGTTTAGTTTTTGCTCTGATATGCATAGTCAGCTGTGAGACCTCATATAGACAGGGTTGTATCTTTTCAAATCATGGCCAGTCAACTGAATTTACCACAGGTGGGCTCCATTCAAGGGGTAGTAACATCTGAGAGATGATCACAAGAAATGCAAGTGTCCAAAATTTCAAGTGTCATGATAAATATTCTCAATACATATGTCCAGGCACAATTATACTTTTTCCTTCTTTAAAAAAAATTGCAAACATTTCTAAAATTGGCCCTACAGTAACTTCTTGGGGTATCTGAGTGCTGGAAGACACTGACCCTACAGTAAGTTCTTGGGGTATCTGAGTACTGGAAGACACTGTCCCTACAGTAAGTTCTTGGGGTATCTGAGTGCTGGAAGACACTGTCCCTACAGTAAGTTCTGGGGGTATCTGAGTACTGGAAGACACTGGCCCTACAATACCTTCTGGGGGTATCTGAGTGCTGGAAGACACTGGCCCTACAGTAAGTTCTGTGGATATCTAAGTACTGCAAGAGACTGTTTGGTCCTAGGAAAGGTAACTGCTGTAGGTGAAGTCCAGTTCTGAAGTTTTGTCAACAACTAATATCCTTCCACTAACATTTTTCCAGCTATTGTGTGGTGTGGATACGGTAAATGTATGTGAATATAGAATAAGACATGCATTAAATGTACATTATATAGCCTCAACATAAAAAAATCTGTCAGTTTAAACTGGATTGGTTTAATGGATTATATCAATTAAAGTGAATAAGCTAACAGAACTAGCAAAACTGGTTATTCCCTGGAGAGTCCTTGATCATTTCCTTGTTTATTTTAACTCATTGGAAGTAATATAATAGATAGGATATAATAAAGGTATTACTGTCAACTGTACACAAAGCACCTTCTTCACGAACCACAGTCCCTAAAAAAGGGGAATTCATAATCTACCAATATGTGGTTAAACTAATGGGTGCTACGTCTTCTGACTACACTTTATATACACTGTGCTTGTATTCCAGTAAGTGGCTTACAATAAGGCCATGCGGAATATAATATAAAATAATATAATATAATAAGGAAACATATGTGGCAGAGATCTAGATTGTCTACATTCAGAAGAAGGAAGTGCAGAAACCTGAAGACTATATTGTCTGGATAAGAAAAAATAGGTAGAGTACAACTAATAGGGAGATATACGAAAAAATTGAATCTGATTTATATAGAAGTCTGACATAATTAGGTCATAATCAAAGGATGGGTGGGGAAAGAAAGGTATTTTGGGATAACAAAGTGCAACCATTCAGTTTGGTCCTCCTCCCACATAGCTGGAATTGTATGTTTTTCCATAGTAACTGACTACAAACCCTGTGTACTCATATCCTGCACTCCCTTCATTGTTTCTTACATCATGCTAACCTACCGAAAAGGAATTGTGATTAATATAATCACATTTATATACAGAATTTTGTAATCGGCACAGAATTTTGGACCTAAAAAGAAATTATGCTGTTTTTTATTTATACAGGGTGGCCCACGAAAAAGTAGCCCGCCTCCGGAGATAGTATGTCACGATGAGCAAGCAGGTGAATTGTTTTTGTTTAATTACCCACAAGTCACAAAAGATGCTGAAAGTGGTCCCCGTTCAGGTCTCTGCATCTTCGGGCACGTCAGATTCTGTTGGCTGATACTGCTTGTGATGCCGCGGATGGTGTTTGTGATGTTCTTCTTGAGTTCCTCCAGAGGATGTGGATTGTTAGCAGACACTTTCTGGTTTAAATTTCCCCACAGATAAAATCGCATGTGGTGGCCATAACTCCTGGGGAACGTGGTGGCCATAACCCCTTGCTCACAGCTCCTCTGTAAACAGTTCATGAACCCATACCAGTGAAATCTGTGAGGTGCGGCATGTCGCCCCATCTTGTTGGAAAAAGCAGGACATTTTTTCTTCTGGTGTCAGTTGGTTGTAAAACTGTTCATAGATGTCTAGGTAAATTGCGGTATTCACAGCTGATTTAAGAAAATTGGGCCCACTATTCGTGTTCCTGACACTGCGCACCAAACGCCAATTTTCTGGTTTTGAAGTGGTGTTTCGTGAGTCAACTGGGGATTTTTAGCGGACCAGTACCTTGTATTCTGGGAATTTACATGACCTGATAAATGAAGCTAAGCTTTGTCAATCATGAAGTACAGCAATGGCTCCTAATGTCTGTCAGCAGTCATAGTCAGCACTAAGTCCAGTAATTTCCACGTTTAGCTTTGTCGGACTCTTTCAGTTCCTGCACACACGTTATGCGGTACGATTTTAGGTTCAGAGATTTCACCACTCACTGACACGTCGTTACAGATATAACTTGATGAGACAGTCTTCAAGTAAATTTTTGGTGGCTACTTGGAATCCACTGCTGAATTTCATGTACAACTTTAGCTGTCCTGCTCGATGGAGGCCTCATGTTCGCAACAGAGCCAGTTTGGTGCCATTACCAAACCAGACTCTGAATACAATATTTAGCTGGTGGTTTTGGATACTTTTCGAGGTATCTTGCATTTCCTTAATTGTTCTGCTTCACACATAGCCTTCCACAATCACTATTCATTGTTCCAGGGAGGACACTATCTTTCTGACGTAATAGGCCACATTTATCAAACTGAATAATAAATCATTCTTAGTTGCTCATAGCAACCAATAAGAGCTCAGCTTTCAGTTCCTACAGGGCTCTGAAAAAATGAAAGCTGAGCTATGATTGGTTGCCATTAGAGTTGAGCGAACGTGCTCATAACGAGCACTGTAGCGCTCGGATCCCCTGCGCTCGCTTGGCCGCAGGCATCCGGATCCGTCCTCACTTGACTGTAAGTCAATGGGGGCGGATCCGTTTGGTATGACACATGAGTGTGTCATACCAAACGGATCCGTCCCCACTGACTTGCAGTCGGGTGAGGAGGACGGATCCGGATGGCTGCGCCCATGCGAGCGCAGGGGATCCGAGCTCTACAGTGCTTGTTACGAGCACGTTCGCTCAACTCTAGTTGCCATGGACAACTAAGAGATTTACTATTAGGCAGTTTGATTTCACGATATTGGAGGCCGGCTACTTTTTCATGGGCCACCCTGTATAACCTTTAGGACAGTTTCACACGGGCACTTTGGTCAATGTTTTCTATCAATACTTGTAAGCCAAAGCCAGGACTGTGTCAAAAATACAGAAGAGATGCAAATTGTGCCAATATAGTTTTTCTCTATAGGTTTCACTACTGGTGTTGCTTACAAATACTGATGCAAAACACCAACCACAATACTGTCAGCCGTGGTCTATCTCTAGGATATGCACCCCACCAAATAGAATGTAGGACATATCCTAGTGATATGCCATAAAGTTCAAAAAATTAAAATGCCTCTTTAAAATGAGCATTAAAAATGAAAATAGAAAAGCAGTTACAAGGCACCTACAGTATATGTAAGCCTTGAAAATGTATCACATATTATCCCATTCTTTCTTCATGCTGTCCTTCATGTTTATGTCATAAGTAATATGGATAGAGGATAAAAAGATCCATTAAAAGTGATGGTATATTGCTAGATTATACCATTATTTCTTCATCAGTGGGGGTTCAGTGGCTGGGACTATGGCAGTCCTGAAAGTGCCGCTCTAGTAGTTGTGCCCTATGCCTCCTTTACCTTCTTTCTCACCTCACAGTAGACTGACCATAAATATTATAATTTAAGGATGTGGGGCCTGGAACCTGTATCCAGAAATGTGTGTCCTGCAACAACTATGCCCCAAAATAATTCTTCCGCTAATCCTTTTCCTTCTCAACCCAACCCAGACCTCCATGATGACCACTCCTGGTCATGATTCATCACTGCAGAACTTGCTTCTGTCAAGGTTGGGGTACACAGATAAGGGGAATGTGATCCCTGAGCTCTCCCCAACCCCTGTCCCTGCCTAATTGCCTCCGTGTCCTAGGCGACACGACGACAACCACGAGGACTGCAATTACACTGACTAGGTGCAGGGAAAAGGGACAACAAACAGAGATGAACAAAACACTGAAGAATAGTCAACTAGCCGCGTCAGAAAACCAGAGATAATGTAAGTACAAAATTGGAAGACGGTAGAGTAGTCAGATACGAGCCAAGGGTCAAATATAAGCAGTCAGGATACACACGATACAAACGCACAAGCAGGAATAGCAAGGATTTGCAAAAACCGGCAAAGACCAGAGAAGAAGGCAGGTATTTATGCAGGAAGATATCCCACCCCCAGGTTCTGAATGGACCAGATTCTGAGAAGCCACTCAGCCCAGCACCTGAGTATTAACCCTATGTAGACAAACAAAAACATGAAGATGGGCGTTGGCTCCAAAACAACTCCACAGTGTGAACATGGTTAAAGGCAAGGCGTAGGCACTAAACGTAAACACACAAAAACTCAGAATACCAAGCAAAAATAGAAAACCTATGTTCTCCGGTGACCAGACCTGACAGCTTCACAGTTATCTTTGACATCTTGCTTTTTCATATTATACCTTTAAAAAGCAAATAAGGTACAAGAATTACCACAAAAGTTTACAAAGCTGTATTGAGAGTAGAATATATCATAAAATGCGGCAGAAAAGATCACCTCCATAAAAAGCTAATGACAAAACACATGTTGGGGTGTAGCCTCCTTTGGTCTGTATTAGCACTTGGTATGTTGCAATATTTTGGCATGATGTTGTTGCATAGATGATTTTTCTCCTTGTAGACTGTCACTACAAGGAGAAAACTTTCAGCACTGCAATCCTAATGTGTTCCTAATATCTGATTGTGTCTGAGCGCGATACCAAGCACTGCCACTATACGATGTTCGGAGCTGTGCTTGGTAAGCTGTGAGAAGGTAGCAGAGCTCACAGGAGCACCGGTACCTTCTCAAACAGCTGATCAGCGGGGATCCCAGGTGTCAGACCCCCACCGATCAGATACCGATTACCTATCCTGAGGATAGGTCCTCATTTAAAAAATCCTGGAAACCCCTTTTAGCCTTATCAAGATGCTGTGACATAACCTGAAAAAGCATCCCTGAATTATTAATGAACTGAAACACATTTTCAGGAAAAAATGCTAAAAAATTCAACATTTTGCAAATCTTATTTAAAGCTATAGGAACATATTTGGTGGAGGAGATTAATGCTAAAGGGGAATCTGCAGGGGGATCTTCAAGGGTTCACTTATTTTTTATCCTTACACTGTGGATTGTTACCATACTTAATGCACTCAATAAAATACATGACTGGTTCGACTGTTTGTGTGTTATCAGTTCAGTTGTCTCTAATTATGACTTAATCATTATTTCATTACAGAAATCCAGGTAATCCCAACGGATTCACTCACTTTATCTTCCAACTGTTTGCAGTTATTTATACGGAACCTGATATAGAGGTTGATCTCTCCCCAAAATGGAAATGGGGTTGGTATGATATAGTACACGTTAGCATATCTCCCAACTTTGTAAAAGAACATTTTTCAGCACTAGGCCATGCCTCTAACTCCGCCCATAACATAACTATACACCTAATTCCACTCAGTCCCCTTACTGCCCCACATAGTAATTATTCCCCAGTTATGTGCCCCCAGCAGTGGCATAGCTAAAGGCTCATGGACCTTGGTGCAAGAGTTCAGCTTGGACCCCCCCTTCCCTCAGGGCTTTGTGGCCAGGGGCAGGGGAGCATATAACCTTCATGCTGCCTGAGACAAAAATTGAAACAGCACCCCCCAGAGGTGTAACTTGATCAGCATGCTTTTTCTATAATACCAGTGTCTTCTTATGCAGCAGAAGGGTCTTTGGGCCCCCTCAAGCTCCTGGGCCCGGTAGCAACTGCTACCTCTGCACCCCCTATAGCTACGCCCCTGGCCCCCAGTAATATGCCCAGCTGTGCCCCCCAGTAATATGCCCTGTTATGTGCCCCCAGTAATATGGCCTGTTATGTGCCCCCAGTAATATGCCCAGCTGTGCCCTCGAGTAATATGCCCACATTGTGCCCCCCAGTAATATGCCCACATTGTGCCCCTCAGTAATATGCCCACATTGTGCCCCTCAGTAATATGCCCACATTGTGCCCCCCTGTAATATGCCCACATTCTGTTCCCAGTAATATTCCTACATTCTGCCCCCAGTAATATGTTGTGCCCCCAGTAATATGCCCACATTGTGCCCCCCAGTAATATGTTGTGCCCCCAGGAATATGCCCACATTGTGCCCCCCAGTAATATGCTGTGCCCCAGTAATATGCCCACATTGTGCCCCCCAGTAATATGTTGTGCCCCCAGTAATATGCCCACATTGTGCCACTCACAGAAAGTTAAAAAAATAAACACCACATACTTACCTTCTTCCTAACAGCAGGGAGGTATGCGCTAGTGTAATTTTATTTTATTATTGTGTAGACGTTTCTCACCAGGTTCACCCTAACTAGATGCATCTGTCGTAATGTAACCCGCTGCTGTTATACGTCAGGTTACAGTTAACATCTTACCGCCACAATATATGTAGTCGTGCAGCGGTAAGCAAAAGGTTAAAGGGGTGTTCCCATGTGGACATTTCTTGACATTTCATTAGGATATATCACAAATGTCCGGTAGGTGCTGGTCTCACCTCTGCACAGATTGCTTATTGCTGCACACTCTTTACATATTCTACGTATCAGTTTTCTCGTAGCTTCACTCGACTGTACCATATATTCACCAGGGTCTGGCTTGATTTGTTTGATAAAGCTCCCTGGGGTCTACAGTATGTTACACAGACCTCCCATGCTATCCATGTGGTTTCAGCCACACACGATATCATTTCCTGACCTCCGGCTCATTTCTACAGTCTGTGGTGCTGCAGTGGCATCTTGTTGCAGTAAATAATATTGCAATACGTAGGATCACATTAAGTACCGTATGCAGTACAGCAGAACACAGCACAGTACACATTGGCATAACTTAAAGGCATATATGTGAACGACACATTACTGCAGAGGATCAATGGTCACATACCATTCCTGCACACGTTACTGATGAGGCCTGTGATTGGCCTCATTGGTCACGTGGATGGGAATTGCACATCATCACTTCTGTTCCGGCGAGGACAAGGGACTTGGGGAGGGAGCTATGAAATGGAATTTCAGGATTTCATAAGGTGACTTTTTTATTTTTTTAAAGACACCATGCCTCTATTTAGTTTTACTTTTTGGTCAGACAAACCCTTTAGGCATCTTCCTCAAAACTGTACTCTGAACCAGACAGGGGCGGATTGGGAACTTAAAGTGGCCCTGGAAAAAATACTAAATGTGGCCTAGTCGGGTCCAAATTGATGGAAAGCAGGGCCAACACAAATAGGAGGGGCGAGCAATACCATATTGCGGCACATGATATCACCCCAACAGAGCCAAATGCCACAATCCCTCACAAAATACTGCCAGCAGCACAAAATACATCCTCAAAAACTTCCAGTGGTCGGCTGTGAGGAGGGATCAGTCGGGCCCTTGGGCATTGGCCCACCGGGAAATTTCCCTGTAAGGTCTGTGGGCAATCCACCCCTGGATACCATATTACTTTACCTGTACACTTTTCCTGACGAGTCTATGCAAATCAGTTGGAGGCTTCTCTGCTTGCGATTTCTACTTCCTTGACCTGACATATAAGTACTCTAAGTGCACATATTGTGGTTTCACTTCTAGAAGGGAATGAAGATTTGGGATGTAGCAGCTTCAAGCATACTCGGTGTTCAAGCTTGGCGTATACAGCATACTGAGCTCTGGTGAATGTGCAGTATACAGCTTAAAAAACAGCCATTGAAGTAAATCACTGGAACGGAGAGCCTGAACTACAGTAAGTCAATTCACATTTCTGTTTTTCCTCTCTATAATGTTATGATACATCTTATGTAAAACAGAATAAAACATAAAAATAGGATATAATAGGAAGAAAAAGATCTTAAAAGGAGAAAAACAAGAAAGTGAAAGAGAATTATGAGATTGATAAATAAAGTGATTAATAAATACAGAAATAATAGAATAGAAAGACCAGTAGACAGGTAGAGATATAAGATAAATCGATAGAGTGATACATCGACAGATATACAAAAAGTGGATGTCATAAAATATGAATTACAAAAATATGAATGTCACATGGATAATATATTACTAGTGACACTTCGGAAAACTGTGAACAGTTGTTTCAAACAGTGATGTCATAGCACAGATATGATAACATCAAGAACACAAGAATAATGCATAGGGTGATGTCACAGTACAAGAATAATACAGGGATAATAAACACAGTGATGTCAAAGTATAGCAATAATAAACACAGTGATGTCACAGTATAAGAATAATAAACACAGTGATGTCACAGTAAAGGGATAATAAACACAGTGATGTCACAGTATAGCAATAATAAACACAGTGATGTCACAGTATAAGAATACTAAACACAGTGATGTCACAGTAAAGGGATAATAAACACAGTGATGTCACAGTACAGGGATAATAAACACAGTGGTGTCACAGTACAGGGATAATAAACACAGTGATGTCACAGTATAGCAATAATAAACACAGTGATGTCACAGTATAAGAATAATAAACACAGTGATGTCACAGTAAAGGGATAATAAACACAGTGATGTCACAGTACAGGGATAATAAACACAGTGATGTCACAGTACAGAGATAAATAAATACAATGTCACAGTATCAGGATAATATAATACAGTGATGTCACAGTACAGGGTAATAAAACACACACAGTGGTATCAAACACAGGGTAATAAACACATGTCACAGGGATAATAAACACAGTGATGTCACAGTACAGGGATAATGTCACAACAATAAACAGTGATGTCACATACAGATAAACACAGTGATGTCACAGTACAGGGATAATAAACACAGTGATGTCAGTACAGCACATAGATAATAACAGTGATGTGTACAGGGATAATAAAACACATGATGTCACAGTACAGGGATAATAACACACAATGATGTCACATTACAGGGATAATAACACAGTGATGTCACAGTACAGGGATAATAAACACAGTGATGTCACAGTACAGGATAATCACAGTCACACAGGGATGATAAAAACACAGTGATGTCACAGTACACAGTCACAGATAGGGGTAATAACAGTGATGTCACAGCACATAGATAATAAACACAGTGATGTCACAGTACAGAGATAATACACAGTGATGTCAAAGTACAGATAATAAACACAGTGATGTCACAGTACAGGGATAATAAACACAGTGATGTCACATTACAGGGATAATAAACACAGTGATGTCACAGTACAGGGATAATAAACACAATGATGTCACAGTACAGGGATAATAACCACAATGATGTCACATTACATGGATAATAAACACAGTGATGTCACAGTACAGAGATAATAAATACAGTGATGTCACAGTACAGGGATAATAAACACAGTGATGTCACAGTACAGAGATAATAAATACAGTGATGTCACAGTACAGAGATAATAAACACAGTGATGTCACAGTACAGGGATAATAAATACAGTGATGTCACAGTACAGGGATAATAAACAGTGATGTCACAGTACAGGGATAATAAACACAGTGATGTCACATTACAGGGATATTAGACACAGTGATGTCACAGTGCAGGGATAATAAACACAGTGATGTCACAGTACAGGGATAATAAACACAGTGATGTCAACGTACAGGGATAATAAACACAGTGATGTCACAGTACAAGAATAATAAACACAGTGATGTCACAGTACAAGGATAATAAACACAGTACACAGTTATATCACAGTGCAGGACTTTCAAAAAAAGTGATGTTTGCTTATTTGTTCTTTGTTATTTGTGTGTAATTAATTTTTCATTTTATATTGGGCAGCCTCTGTAAGGCACAAACAAGCCTGGTTTTAACAGTTTAAGCAAATCCCTGTCCCTTTATACAGTCTATAATACTGTGTCAACTAAGAACACAAGACTTGACTTTACAGATGAAGCAATGAACTGTACATGTGCTGAGGACTGGGACAATTGTTGGAAACAATTGCTAATGTTCTTTCCCAATAATTGCCCCAAGTAAAGGTGCTGCCGATCACCTGACACATGAGTAAATGAGCCCGTTTGTAGGGTGATCACTTGTGGCTCCAACAGTCCATTTGTCATCAGTATTGTACATTGGCCTTTGTAAACACTGGGTGTGCTGCCGACAATGTGCAAACTGAATGGGGAAAAGATGATTGTAACAACGATCATTCATCCCCCTTTTACTTTGCACTGGCCATGTGAAAGAACCATTAAATGAGCATCAATCAACATGTAGATCACTGTTTGGAGCTGGCTGTAGACCGATCTAAATCTTTTTCATCCAGCAGTTCATAGCTCCCACCCCCAATATTTCTGTTAATATGTATTTTGCTCAAGACAGCATATAGCAAACATATAACAAACATATACTGTCCCCAGGATCCTGATTTCAGCTGCACAAGATGTCAGGGCACCATGTAGGGTTGTCATCTTTCCAACAAAAGATACCAGCCAAGTTAACATGGGTAAAACGTGGTTAATATTTTACATCAATGGTTTGATCATATTTTGAGTTTTGCTATTTTGCTAATTTTTCCTGTTATTTTTAATATCAAATGCAGCCAAAAATTATGCAAAGGGCTTCATATGTGATCAGGTATAATTGAATGCACACTTGTAGAGAACCAAATAACCATGAATAACGGAAAAATACCCCACACCGATTTCAGTGGTGCTCCTCCCTCCTATGTAGGAGCCCTGTTTGCCTTGGTTTATCATACTGGTTTGTTTTGTAGTTGAAAACAATAACTTGGCAATGAGCGCAAATGTTTTTTTTTTTTTGTATAATCTCTTTTTATTATTAGAAATAAGTCAAAGAACAGGTACAGTCAAATGTGGATTACAGATTTTAGTGCACAGGGAACTCCAAATGTTACAGATTATATAGTACTGAATAGAGAATATCATATTCCTTAACCCCTTGAGGACAGAGCCCATTTTGGCCTTAATGTCTGGGCCAAATTTTTGAATTCTGACATGTGTCACTTTATGTGGTAATAACTTTGGAACGCTTTTACTTATCCAGGCCATTCTGAGATTATTTTCTCGTGACACATTGTACTTCATAACAGTCATAAATTTGAGTCAATATATTTCACCCTTATTTATGAAAAAATCCCAAATTTACCAAAAATTCTGAAAAATTTGCAAATTTCCAAATTTCAATTTCTCTACTTTCAAAATACACCGTAATACCTCCAAAAATAGTTATTATTTCACATTCCCCATATGTCTACTTTATGTTGGCATCATTTTGTAAACGTCATTTTACTTTTTTAGGAAGTTAGGAGGCTTAGAAGTTTAGAAGCCATTTTTCAAATTTTCACCAAATTTTCCAAAACCATTTTTTTTAGCACCAATGCAGATATAAAGTGATTTTGAGGGGCTTACATAATGAAACCCACCATAAATGACCCCATTTTAGAAACTACAACCCCTCAAATTATAAAAAACTGCTGTTACAAACTTTGTTAACCCTTGAGGTGTTCCACAAGAATTAATGGAAAATGGAGGTGAAATTTCAAAATTTCACTTTTTTCGTAGATTATTCATGTTAACATTTTTTTTCTTGCAACACAGCAAGGGTTAACAGCAAACTAAACCTCAATATACATTCCTCTGATTCTGCAGTTTACAGAAATACCCCATATGTGGTGGTAAACGTCTCTATGGGTTTGTGGCAGTGGTCAGAAGGAAAGGAGCGCCATACGGATTTTGGAGGCAAAATTTGCTAGAATAGTTTTTAGGCACCATTTTGTAATTGAGAGACCCTGACGTACCCCTACAGTGGAAACCCTCATAAAGTGACCCCATTTTTGGAAACTACACCCTTCAAAGAATATATTAAGGGGGGTACTGACCACTTTGACCCCCTAAGCATTTTACGGAATTTGGAAACACTTGGCTGTGAAAATGAACATTTTTTTTCTTCCAATAAAATGTTGCTTTAGCCCCAATTTTTTTATTTGCATAAGGGGTAACAGGAGAAAAGCCCCCCCATAATTTGTTACCCATTTTCTCCTGAATACGGCAACACCCCATATGTTGTGGTAAACTGCTGTGGGGGCACATGGCAGGGACTCAGAACAGAAGGAGCGCCATATGGATTTTACAAACACAGATTTTGATGGAGTGGTTTGCGGGAGCCATTGATTTTTATTTTTTTTGAGTTATTGTCTTATGTGGGGGCTCATTTTTTGCAGGATGAGGTGAGGTTTTCATTGGTACCATTTTGGGGTAAATACGCCTTTTTGATCGCCTACTATTACACTTTTTGTGAGGGAAGAGGGAAAAAAATGGCTATTTTGGCATAGTTTTTTTAAAAATTTTTTTACAGAATTCGCCTGGGGGCCATCTCATGTAATATTTTTATAGAGCAGGTTGTTACGGACGCAGCGATACCCAATATGTCCAACTTTTTTAATGTTGGAAAGTTTTACACATTAGATGCATTTTGAACAGAATAAAATATTTTTTTTTGTGTTGCCATTTTCAAAGAGCCATATTTTTTCAGTTTTCAGGCGATTGTCTCAGGTAGGATACAGTTTTTGCGGGACAAGATGACGGTTGAATTGATACCATTTTGGGGTAATTACGCCTTTTTGATCGCCTGCTATTACACTTTTTGTGAGGGAAGAGGGGAAAAAATGGCTATTTTGGCATAGTTTTTTAAAAAAATTTTTACAGCATTCGCCTAGGGGGGCCATCTCATGTAATATTTTTATAGAGCAGGTTGTTACGGACGCAGCGATACCCAATATGTCCAACTTTTTTAATGTTGGAAAGTTTTACACATTAGATGCATTTTGAACAGAATAAAATATTTTTTTTTGTGTTGCCATTTTCAGAGAGCCATATTTTTTCAGTCTTCAGGCGATTGTCTCAGGTAAGGGTACAGTTTTTGCGGGACAAGATGACGGTTTAATTGATACCATTTTGGGGTAATTACGCCTTTTTGATCGCCTGCTATTACACTTTTTGTGAGGGAAGAGGGAAAAAAATGGCTATTTTGGCATAGTTTTTTTTATTTTTTTTTACAGCATTCGCCTGGGGGGCCATCTCATGTAATATTTTTATAGAGCGGGTTATTACGGATGTGGCGATACCTAACATGTTTATGTATTGTGTGTTTTTTATTTTTAATCAATTTTTTTAACTTTTTTTAACTTTTTTTTTTTTTTTTTTCACTTTCTTGACTCAGATCCACTTGGTTCTTCAAGAACCAGTGGGTCTGGTATTTTACAATACACTGCAGTACACTGTATAGTGTACTGCAGTGTATTTTCTTATAGCCTGTTCAAGCTCCTGCCTTTAGCAGGAGCTTGAACAGGCTTCCATGGCAAGCCAGACGAAAGCGTCTGGTTGCCATGGTAACCATCGGGACGCTGCCACAGCAGAGCAGCGTCCCGATGGAAGGGAGAGGGAGCTTCCTCCCTCTCATCTGCCCCACACCATCGGCGCTGCCAGCGCACCGCAGCGCCGATGGGAGAGGAAGGGAGCGCTCCCTCCCTGTTAACCCCTTCCATACAGCGGTCCCTACGGACCGCGGCATGGAAGGGGTTAAACTGCTGACATCGGTGCTAGCACCGATGTCAGCAGTTTCAAGCAGAGTATCAGCTGTATGCTGATACTCTGCTTGCATACGCTCGGCCATCCTGAGAAATCATTGCGGGCGGCACTTGCGGCAGCCGCCCGCACATTGCAAATCTCCCCCCCCCGCCCACCCCATCTGCCCACAGCCAATCAGGGGGGCGGGGGGGACACCCTGACCTCCCCCTAAATACTGACACTCGGCGGGGATTCGCTAGAATAGCGCTATCCCCGCCGAGTACCCCTTGCCTGCTGTGAATGGCTGGTCTGAATAGACCAGCCATTCACAGCGATCGCCTTTATGGGGGGTGCACGGCACCCCCCAGGCCTTAACTATGGGTGGCTGGGTGTCTTAAACAGCACCCATTACAGCATGTAACCCCCCCTGCACTGAGCAGGGGGGTTTACATGCAGGGCGTACCGGTACGCCCTGTTGCACTAAGTACCTCGTGCCCAGGACGTACCGGTACGCCCATTGTCGCCAAGGGGTTAAAGGGGTTGTCCGAGTTATTTTTTTGTCCTTTGTTTGTTTCTAACTAGTCAAATAAAACAGCTTTTCCATACACTTTCTGCTTCTGAGGGCCCGTTCACACGACCGTGTGAACCGGTCCGCACCTATTTCGCAAATTTGCGGAATAGGGGCGGGCCCGTTCACCTCCATGGACGGCACGGAGCCGCGGCTTCAGCAAGAAAAGATAGAACATGTCCTATACTTGTCCGTACGCACGGACAAGTATAGGCATTTTCAATGGGGCCGCCCGGCATGTGTTCCGAGCGCTGCGGAACACACGCCGGGCGGCCCCCTGACGGCCGTCTGAACGGGGACTAAAGCTGCTGGTTTCTCAGGTTTCAATAAGGGTCACATGACCTGTGATGTCAGCTTGCCTCCCTGCTAATCTTATATTCGTGCACAGAGCCTGTACACGAGACGTCACTGGCCACGCCCCCCTGCTTTGCCGGGCTCCTGCTATCTGCTCTCTCCCTGGATTCTTTCAGATAAAACATTAACCCCTTCAGCCAGAACACACTGAAGGCTTTACAACAGCAGCTGCAGATGTAAAGAGACACAGGATCTGCTCTCCTCACCCTACAGACACAAAGCTGACACTGGAGCTGATCTGGAGAGTATTGTATTGTACAAGAACAGGTAGGGGGAAGATCCTGTGTGTATCAGCAGTCTCATTGTACAGCTGGGACTTGTAGTCCTACACATACAACATGCTGCTGAGTATCCCAGCAGACATGTCACTCAGGGCAGCATTTGCAGAGCAGAGCAGGGGGAGGGGCAGAGATTGTTATAACTGCAGGTAAACAAAGACCAGAAGAGATCCAGGGAAATGAGGAAATATATATATTTTTTTGCCTAAAACTTGCTTAACCTAGTTATATATTGCTGCCCATCAGATTTAAAGTACTATATATTTTTTTTCACATCTTGGACAACCCCTTTAACCAAGTGTGTGTACATGATAATTAAGTAGTATCCATCAAACACAAAAACAAGAAAGAAAAAGAAATGATATAAAAGAAAAAGTATCCAACTTAACCAACAGCCCATGATAAGGTGATAGCTTCTACACTCTACTGAAAGGTTGACTGACGTACCATTGATATAATTGACTATAGGGTGGTGCCAATCTGTAAGTTAGCTACTGCTCCGTGTGTACCATGAAGGAATATAACACTACATCTCATCTTTGAGAATCCCTCCAGGGTTGCCACACCTCGAGATATCCTTTTCTGTTATTGTTTTTCCATCCTGCTAAATCTTCGATTCTATTTATCTGGTTCATTTTCTCTCTCCACATTTCTAAATTGGGGGCTAATGTGTCCCTCCACTTTGTAGGGATGAGAAGCTTAGCAGCAGCTATCATTTGTATGGGAAGATCATGCTTTGAGGGTTTAAAAGTCTTAGGAAGGCATCCATAAAAGGACCAGTTCTGGAGTTATATTGGAGGAACAAAGTATTTATAGAGCATTCTATAGCCGTCCAGTATTTGGTGATTAATGAGCAGGTCCACTATATATGGAGCATAGTTCACTTCTCTTTATCACATCTTCAACTTCTGTCGTTTGGCGATATGCCTATAGAGAAAAGGAACTCTGGGGTTTTGTACCAGCGAGTGATAGTTTTGTATGAGTTTTCCTGAAAACGGATACTTTTAGAGAAACCACATACATTGGACAGTATATACTGTGAATCTGCTTCAGTACACCTACTCCCCAGCTTCGTTTCCCATTGTTGTGGAATAGCCTGATCATGTAACAGGTTGGTATAAATCAGAGAGATTAATTTTTTAGGTGGTTTTTGAAGCAATGTGAGGTTTTCTAACCAGGTCGGGTCTGGAAGGTGCGTGGATGCCAGTTTACGAAGTTTATCACATGTCCGTGTGTAGTCTATGCTATGAATCGGGGATGGACACCCTAAATTCAGTTTTGTAAATATATCGGATAGGGGTAATGCGGCACCAGATCTAAACCCTTCAGCTACTTTCAAATTTCCAAACTTAGACCACCAACTTGTCACCTTCATTAGCGAGCACAAATGTTTTTTTGTGACTGACGGAAACTTTTTCGATCTGTCAGAAATACATTACATATTCTACTCTAGTGGTAGTTATCACTATTACTGTAGCTTGTTAATGTTCTGCATGTTTTACATTAAAAATCCAGTATAGATATTTATTGATGTCTTGGTGTTCAGTGCAAATAATTTGCCCCTGTGATTCGGACACTTGTCCAGTCTGAGTTATAGCCTCAATTATATGACCTAATTATTAGCAGTGGGGTGATTTATATTGGGAAATGACTATCTTCTCACTCATTTTCTGGAAAAAAAGCCCCCATCCCGTATAACAATGGATGGAAAGATTGATTATGTTGTGAAGTCCATTAACCCTCTCCTGGGAACATGTACAGTATAGTTCTCCTGCTCCTGTCATCCAGGGGCGGACTGGGAACTTAAAGTGGCCCTGGAAAAATTACTAAAAGTGGCCCCGGAAAAATTACTAAAAGTGGCCAAATTGATGTATGCAGGGTTAGCAATACCATATTGTGGCATATTATACCACCCCAACAGAGCCAAATACCACAGTCCATCACAAAATACTGCTAGCAGCACAAAATACTTCCCCAAAAACTTCCACTGGTCAGCCATGAGAAGGGCCCAGGCGGCCCCCTGGGCATCCTGGGCAAATTTCCCTGTAAGGTCTATGGCCAATCCGCCCCTGCTGTCAGCACATCCTCTACTAGATTCCCCTCTCCTCCTCCGCACTGCTCAACTGAGGGGGTGGGCTGATTCAGCCTGGAATATCTACATAGCACCTAGATAAGATAATCTAACCTTTAAAACAAGACCAAGATCACGGCACTAGCCATCATACAGCCAGAAATATAACTCTTAAAGCCCTTTCACAATGCTCAATTAATCTGAGGCACCTTTGCACAGGCAGATTATTGCTAACAAGCGTTCCTATGAATGCTTGTTAGCCTCACTGTGTGATCCAGCCACCTGCTGGCCACAGTGATTATGTCTCCTCTCAGACAGAGGAGACATAATTATTTATGCTTATTGATGCTAGACCCCTCTTCCCCCCATGAAGCCACCTCTAAACCAAGTCTAAAAAACCAAGTCTAAGTTGGTGATGCAAAAGGGAATTTAAAAAAAGATTAACGCACAGTACCCTAATAATTAGCTGGTGTAGGGCAGTAAAGGGGTTAATTTCAATAGCCCGAAGTTTGGGTTGTCTAAGAAATGGTTATAAAGGGTTTTTTTCTGAGATTTTGATACTGATGACCTATCCTCAAATAGTTGATCGGCGGGGATCCCAGGTGTCAGACCCACACAGATCAGATACTGATGACCTATCCTGAGGATAGGTCATTGGTATCAATATCTCGGAAAACCCCTTTAAGAAATGTATAATTCACACAGTGCTCCGTACCTGTGAAAGAAGCAAGTGGAAGTCATCTGCAGGTTCTCGTTTTGTCTGCTGGTACTGACATTGTTCTGTGTGTAGTGCTGGGCAGTAAGCCTTCACCATGGCAGCTAGGAATGCAGTTTGTTTAGTTGTGCCTAGGAGGACAAGGGTTTTTGTTCACCGCTTTATTCATGTTTCTTTGCATTATTTGTTGAGTAGAATATAAAACTAGGTCAGTATATTCTAACTACAGAAAATACACAATTACAAAATCTCAACACTCTCTTCCTTTATAGCACCTCACCCTGAGCCTAAAAGTGGCTGTCCCAGAAGTATGAAGTGTATCATAGACTAAATAACAGCATCTGATGTCAATCAGCTGCTTCTAAGCCTAGCAGAATATTGTAATGTATTAAAAGAGGCATGGACTCACAGGACAGGGATGTAATATTACTACTTTACAGAGCTTTGGTGCGGCCTCATCTGGAATATGCAGTTCAGTTCTGGGCACCAGTTCATAGAAAGGATGCCCTAGATCAATAAGGGAACTATTTTATAAAGTTTAGCCATACCCCTTCCCTTCACCCATAGGAGGGCTGAAGAGCATCTACTGCCATCATGAATAGTGTGGAGAGACACAGGACCAGGTGCAGCATCTTTAGCTACCATGGTCATTCCCGTCTGGTATCATTGAGGGAACATTAACTAGCTTTTGATATGTCCAGGACGTTTTGTATCCAGTCCTACTGGCTTTTTTGACTCAG
The DNA here is from genome assembly GCA_900303285.1 of Rhinella marina. Lineage (NCBI taxonomy): Eukaryota > Metazoa > Chordata > Amphibia > Anura > Bufonidae > Rhinella > Rhinella marina. Next base: position 15,472 of record ONZH01025313.1, on the reverse strand, counting down.
TTAAGGAGACATGGCTGCTTAGGAGATGTATACACTGGCTACCTAGGAGATGTATATACTGGCTACTTAGGAGATGTATACAATCAATGCTGTTGTCTGATGTTCAAGGGCAGGGCTAGGTTTAGGCAAACTGAGCAATTACCCAGGTTCTTCAGACTCTAGAGGACTACTATAGGGATCTACAAAGGCAACTTCTATACCACCAGGGATTATAAAATTTACCTCTTTGTAATAGAGTTACCAAACACCTCTTAAAATTTTTCTGGACAACAAAAATAGCAGACTGCCCAAAATCTTTAGGGACCCATTCCCTAGCCCTTAAAATACTGTAGGCCATGTCCCTGCATGCGCTGACGCCCTTGAATCAAGAGTATGGCAGTGTTCATTAGCCCTCCAAAATTAAGGCACACCATAGTCCCCAAACAGCTCAGTGAATTCCATAGTGGTCATGTAATGGGACGCCACCACTATCACAAGTAATTCATGAGATTTATTCCCTCCTAGATATTCCACCATCAACTGTGAGTGGTATTATTACAAAGTGGAAGTGTTTAGGAACCCCAGCAACTCAGCTATGAAGTGGAGACCATGTAAAGTTACAGAGCGGGGTCACTGAATGCTGAGGTGTATAAAGCATAAAAGTCGCAATGATCTGCTGACTTAATAACAGCAACCTCCTCTAGTATTAACATCGCCACAAAAACTGTGCACCAGAAGCTACGTTGAATCGGCGTCCATGGCCGAGCAGATGCATGGAAGCCTTACATCACCAAGCACAGTGACAAACTCAGATGGTGTGGTGTAAAGCACTCCACCACTGGACTCTGGAGCAGTGGAAATGAACAAGGAATCACACTTCTCTATATGGCGGTCTGATGGATGAGGTAAATGCCAGGAGAATGTTACCAGCCTGACTGTATTTGCAAACTGTAAAATTTCGTGGAGGAGGGATACCAACTCATTTTGGGCAATTGCTGTATATGCTTCCAACATTGTGGGAACAGTTTTGGGAAGGCTATTTTCTATTTCAGCATGACTGTGCCCCAGTGCAGAAAACAGGGTGTCCATAAAGGCATGGTAAGGTGAGTTTGATGTGGAAAAACTACAATGGGCATTGCGGGCCAAGCACTCTTGTCCAACATCGGAGTTTGACCTCACAGATGCTCTTCTAGATGAATGCTCAAAAATTCTCACAGACACACTCCAAAATCTTGTGGAAAGCCTTTCCAGAAGAGTAAAACCTGTTATAACTGCTATAGGGGGACCAACTTCATATTAAGGTCTATGGATTTACGATGGGATGACCTAAAAGTTCCTGTAGGTGTAATGTGTAGGTGTCTCAATACTTTTGTCCATATAGTGTATATGGTCTGGTTATACAATTGATTACTGAAGGTTAGAGAAATCACTGATCACTGAGATAACTTGCACATATAAAAAGGTTCCTTTATGACATGATATCTTATGTATTTTGTTTTCTTCCTCAGATAAGTTCAGCATAAGCATCAATCAGGTAAATGGCTACATGGAACAATGAAACAAGTAAGTACTGTCCTCGTCACAAATAATTTCAAATAATGGTGTTCCTTAAATAAGCTAGATTTCTTAAAAATAAGGAATAAGATATTAAAGAAGTGGTCATTTTTTACATACAATAACTCAAAGTTATGAAAGCGAAAATAAACCCTTAAAGAAGCTAGCAGCCATAAAATTAAAGAAACCACCATAACTCATTTGTTAAAGTGGTTTTCCGGGATTTTACTACTGATGACCTATCCTCAGGATAAGTCATCAGTATCTGATCGGTGGGGGTCCGACACCCAGGACCCCCGCCGATCAGCTGTTTGAGAAGGCACCGGTGTTCCTGTGAGCACTCTTAACTCACCACTGCAGCAACAGGAGGCTGTCTTTCCCAAAATCCTAGCATCTAGATATCGTTTCAATACAGAGCCAAGGGCAGCAGGATGTTTTTCAGCCTCTGCCATGTGTTAGAGCACAGGAATGTCGATGCAGTGCTCCCTTCTGCGAGAATTTTGCAGCATGTGCAAGACAACTCTTTTTGGAGCCCTAAAGATCTCTACATTTTCTGGGAATCTCCTAGATGTTTTTGGAGTGTTGGCAAGGATGCTATAGGCATGCACTATTGTGTAAACGTTGCTACATGCCATGGCACTCAGAAAACCTGTTGAATTCGGATCGCCACTGCCCCCCACTTTCCCCTAGATGGCCCCGCCTGAGGCAGCTGCCTCACATTGCCTCATTGCAGGTGCGCCCCTGATAGGTAAGGCTTATGTACTAATTAGGGATCCCCACATAATATCTGCATGATAACATGAGTCTGTATTAGAGCTATTAGTTTTGTGACCTGTAAAGACAAACTTCTATTCACTGATTTTGCAATGACTGCATTTATCTGCTAGGTGTTTATTTACCTATCATGTCATTAATAAGGAATCAATAACAACAGGTAATGTCATTTCATTTCCAGGTACCTCCAGGAATATACATGAAGAACGTAAGTACTGTCTTTGTTTTCGGCTACAATAGTCATTACTTGTTGAAATGGATCTGTCAATATAATAGATTGCTCTAGCTAAGAGCAGCATAATATACACATGCTTATACAGCAGGTGCCATACTTAAATGTGAGGAGCAGGGGAATAGCTTTAAGGGATGCAAGAGGTAGCAGTCACATCCAGTTGCTGGTGCCTGAGAGGATCCAAAGGCCCCTCTGCCACTTAAGGGGGTTGTCCCATATGGGACAATGATAGTACATCGCTAGGATATGCCATCAATCTCAGATAGGTGTGGGTCCCTCCTATCTCTAGAACTCATCCCCCAAATTGAAGGGACAGCAGCCAAGTAAGCGCTGCAACCCATTGTTCTCCGCTATGGGAGTTCCAGAAATAGCCGAGCATGCTCACCCTTTTCTCAGTGCCAGCCCTGATCAGAAGCATGTATGTGTGACATGCTGCCCCCCATGGCCAATCGTGTCCTAGGTGTGTAGGAATGCCGAGTGGTGTGATGCGGCCCTCAATAGTCTATGTGTGTGTCGCTGTGCTCCTACCTGGATACTGTCGCTCCCCAGAGTTAGACTCCGAAGCAATAAAGGGGATGAGTAGTGGTAGAGAATAAGTTGAGTCCAGACCATGATAAAGTTCAACAGCCTTACTTGCATCAACTTGCATCCAGACAATATTCAGGCTTTCTCATGGTTCCAGCAGGCTTTGGCATAAACTGGCAGGCAAACTTGAATACTCTACGTTCTCTCTCTCTGCTGTGCTAAACTCAGCTTTAGTCTGGTAGCTGGACTTTAGGGCTGTTCTGATATTTCTGGAGAGGGGTGCTTTTGGCTGCTGATTCCCTATTGATACTTAGATGTAGATCTGTAAGGAGTCATGATGCTCTATGAGCTACTTTCCTTTTGAGACTTCTGTTGCAGTAGGAGGAAGTTTCCCCTCATGGCCACATCTTTCATGTCTTCTCAGCTCCACTATGGAGTCTCAAAAACTGGAACCAACTAGAACTACAACCCCTCACTTTGGTAGGAAACAGGACTGGCCCACTTCTGCCCAAAGGGGGGGGGGGTTTGAATGGTAAGTTCCATTCTATCCAAGGATCTCTCACTCTGCCAGATACACAATGCCACCTGCTGGTAAACCAGGCATATTACATGTACCAAACAGTTTCATAACAATAATAGTAATGCACAATGTAGAAGTGCCTAGAACAAATACATAAATGGCATTCATGTTAGACCACTAGAGACAGCAGCAGGGTGAAGGAATGGTAATACCACTCTGGGGTATTACATATGTATAATGAAGGTTAAATGAAATCTGTGAAAAACTGGAATATGTTATATATACAGTATACATATCTTCATTTGCTCCTGACTCTACTATTTCATGGTGGACAGATGTCCTGTGTTTACCGATGTGATGGGCAAAAGGTTTCTAGTTTAAAACATGTAATAACGCCTAATATCACTGCAGCGCATACACTGCTGTCAAACCTGACACTGAATTACCTAAACGTGGAGGAACAGCTGCACCCCAATGGTGACCATGGATTACCAATTTTTCCAGGTGAGATCTATGAGCATATCAGACTCCTTCACTATATCTCAGTTTAATGGGATCCAAGCTCCGTCTGTGATTTGGGTATAAACAGTAATAATATTAACTACAAAGCAAAAGAAAGGCTGGTTTAGATGCTCAGATGTACAAACGATTGTTGGAAAGGAAGTTTTCCTCCCCGACAGGCAAGCTAAGCCCCCCCCCATACTCCTATAGTAGGACTGATGTTCCTTGGATCAACCAATGAAAATGACCTGGAGGTATCGGCAATTATTGTATACAGTTTGTATTGTTATGTATTGCATTTATACTGATCATATTTGGCCATTATTTCCAGTAAAAAGTGGATGGCAAAGTTTAGCAAGGAACAGAGCTAGCCACCCTGTTCCTCCCCTCTTAGTAGGAGTGGGTTGGTCCTGCTTCCTGCTGGGAGGGGAAATTCCTGATCTGAGACACAAGGGAGAGGAAGCACACTGACAAGCTCCTGCTCCTGTAAGAGGTTCTCCAGAGAGATCAGCTTGATTGTGCCGTAAGTGAAACCTTGAGAAGACAGACAGCGAAGTAAACAGTTACAACCAGCATTAAAAACACTGATGTTAGGTGAGGGACTATGGCTAAGACGCCGATCACCCAGAATACTACTTGGCCAGTACGATAATAGTGCTAAAATTTCAGCCATCCAACCTGCCTCCATAATCCTTACTGGTGCCAGAGAATTGCTGATTATGAATGTACCTGATGTTACATTTTTTACTTAGTTTACTTAGTTTAGGTTTACTTCTGACCTCATTCTTCAGAACTACATTTCCACTGAACCGATCCCCAGGGAGCAACAGCTTGAGGGACCATGACAGAAGACTTTATCGGGGCCACTACCACTCCTATCCGCTGCAAAGGCTGCTCAGGGGCTTGCTGCACATCTACCACATATAACTGCAACTTAATCTTAGGACATATTGTTAGAGTAGCTTCCTCTACTGAAAAACCGGCTGGGGGACATGAAGGACACACAGAGTTGGTGTACAATAGAGTCCGGGTTTCCCCTTCCTCAGTGTTTATTTATACACAAATACACAAACACAAAGCCAATCAAAGATTTATGATATAGGACACTGACCAATCAGATTACAGATGACAGGGCATGATAGCCTCATGTCAGGACAGAACGAGCAGGTTGTGGTGGAATGTGTGGACGAGGTTTGTGTGGTCTTGCCTTTAGCCCTTGGCAACCTAAACCAGTATTGTTGCCCACCACCTCACTCCCATATACTGGAATGTCATGTCCTTAAGGAGTTTGGAAAAGTTTGCTTAGAGACGAGATGGAGTCAGCTACATTAATAATTGTGACAAGATGGAGTCGGTTACTTTAACAATTCCCCTCTTTTTTTACAAACTCTTAAGACATTCTATCTGTCCCTTATCCTGTCCCTTCATCTGTGATATTCTACCCCTATGATCCCAGCAGCCCCTGATGGTGGGACTCTGGAACCTCTGCAACCTTGCCCTGCCCTAGTTATCACTTATTCTCCCTACCACTAACTGGGTGATGATAACGAGGGGTTTCTGCAATAGACACAAATATCTAGAATGTTCAGGTTCCATCCGTCACACACAGGGCGTCTTCTGTTGTTCTGGGTGAAGGGAGTGGGGATGATTGGCTTGTACATAGGTTGAATGAGCTGTAGACCTTTCAGACCTGTTTCGTTGTAATTATTTATGGGCCTTGAGGAAAACACATGGACATGAATAGGTGAGATGATTTGTTGGTAATACATAAAACACATTTTATAGAACATACAAAAATAACAATAAACGATAACAAGAAATGTCCCCATTAAAATACACAAAACTCAGAATACATAGCAAGGCTGATGAGTGCTGTGAGGGTCAATGCATAGACACTAATATACACACAGAATACTTTGGGTAATGGGGCTGGGGTAAAGAATAAGGATCTAGAAAAAGTTACATCTACAGTAGTCCTCAAGTTACAATATCAACTGGTTCCAGGACGACCATTGTATGTTGAAACCATTGTAAGTTGAGTAATTGGTTCCAAAGCCCCAAAATGTCATCAAAGATAAGAGAAAAGGAAGATTTAAGAAAAATAAGCAGATAACTAAGGGATAAAACAAGTCCTTCCATATAACAGTCAAGAATGACTGCTAACTAATAACTAATACAGATATTTTACCAGGGAAATTAATTGGTTGGATCTCAGTCTGAGACATTGTATGTTGAGTCTGGTTTCAACTTACAATGGGTCAGAAAAGACCACTGTATGTTGAAAATATTGTATCCTGTGGCCAATGTATATTGAGGGATCACTGTACTCTGTGACATATATATATATATGGATCAGTTCCTGTTGCAGGGTGCAATAGGGAGACATTCAGTCCAGGGTTTTTTATTCTCTGCCACTGCCTTCTGAATCTTGAGCTTGGATGATATAAGATGTGTGAGCCTGTTCTGTCTCTAATGCTCCTAGTATGTCCTGTCCTACTGCTGGGAGGTGTGTCTCTCTATCACTTTGCATTGTTTACCATACCTACATACCAGTAGAGGAGCTTCTTGGACACGGTCCTTGCAGTCACCTTGATAACAGACCATGCTTCTTGCCAGCCTGAGAAGAAATCCACACAGACAAGCACAAACTCATTCTGTCCCACCTTTGGTAGTTGGATGAAATCTGCCTGCAGTCGCTGGAACGGGTTTGATGGTTTTTGGTGAGCTTAGAGGAACCCTTAATCACCTTTCCAGTGTTATGGCAGAGGGCAGATCAGGCAGGCCTGAACAAAGCATGTAGCCACATTGCTGAATCCTGGGGCAATCTAGAAATTACCCACTAAACTCACCATGGCTTCCTTTGAAGCATTTATGGGTCCATCATGGGGTAGAGGGCTTAGGGTAGGCAGGGCACTACCGAGATTTCTTATTGCCTCTTCTCAGCCCCTTTTCCCTTCCTTCCCCTCATTTCCTCATTGGAAGCCTAGTTGTGCATTTGGGCCAGCAATGACTTATCCACCTTCCCTATTGCTGCTGTAAAGTGGCACTCTGCCATTATGGGAAGAGGAAGTAGAGTGGCAGCCTTTGCTGCTTCATCAGCCCTGCAGTTTTCCCTTGCTTCTGCAGAGGCATCCTTCTTGTGCTCCTACACTTTGATAACAGCAACCTTTGTTGGCAACTGCAAGGCCCTGAACAATTGGGCTATTTTCGGTGTTAACCTGAGGATTCAGCAAAGTTTCTACTTTTCCAAATGGGTCGATCATGCGCTATGCCAAAAACATACCTGGAGTCAATGAATGTTAGTGACCTGTCCTTCCGCCATCATACACGCTGCAGTGAGTGCCTTCAACTCCACCGCCTGTGCTGACATCTCAGGGGGAAGTGGTTCTTGGAGCAGTAGTTCATGTAAGGTGGTGACAGCAAATCCTGTCCGTGGTTCTCCTTCAGGGTAGTACTGGGATCTACAAAAAGCTCAAGATCTGCATTAGGTATTGGACTATCTGTCACATTGTCTAGTTCTTTAGTTTCTGTTTTCATTTGTTCAAAACCATGATGTATGTCATCTGAGTCACTAAATGGGCACATTTCTCGTGGTGCCCCCTCTTCCGACTCCTATAGCACCCCAGTTGTACATCTCATTTGTACATCTCTGCCCTCGTCATACTTGTTTTCTATTCGCTCTGCCCATTCTTCACTCCCCTCTTCTGGACCCAGTGAATGTAATGTAGCTGGATTCAGAACTGCTCAGCACTGATAGTTATATTTGGAGGGGTGAGAAATGCTACTTCATATTCAGTGAGTCCTGCAGCAGACAGATATTTGGTGCTAGCCTGGAAGAGTATGTCCCTTCTTATATTTGCAACTATTACAGAAGGATGGGTGTGTGGGGGGTGGGGAAACCCTGGAGGATGCAGGGCAGCAGGCATGGCAGATTGGGATACCTCTGAATAGCTGGGAGATAGTAAGGGGGGGGGGGTTAGATTGGAGAAATTGGCTCTCAAGACAGACTATTGTAGCTGATCGGTGGCTGTGGTGTGACAGTGACTGGAAAAAGTCACTCAGCAGAAGGACTCAGTTCGCCGACCTGAGTCCTTCTGCTATTTTGTGAGCGCATGATCCCCTCCTGATAGAGTAGCTATGCCTACTCGCGGGATCAATTTTCCTAGGGACCTCCCTGCCCCTTTTGGAGGACTGGATTCCTTAACACTGGTCCATATGCCTTACAACGGTACCCCACCGAGTCACCACCGCCAAGAGAGTCCCGAGATGAGTTCAACCACACCGCCACCCTCAGCCTACCATGAATATTCACAAAAAGATATCACTGGCCCATATAGCCACCGACTGACCAGATATGCATAGGTCTATGCTGATTGTCTGTTTCACGTAGTAATCGCAGGGCTTATCTATACATATGTGAGCATTATGGGTCTCTCATCAATCACATACTCCATGGAAGACAGGGTTCTGTGTTCACTCCACATGCACCATCTCACAGCAGTCTCACACTCCCTTGAGTCCGGTACTGCCTATCTTTCGCTCCTGGCTGTTTGCGCCTCACTCGGTCACAAATCAGTCTCGCAGGAGCGCTATCCCGACTCGTGGGCGGGAGTGGATACCCGTCACATCTGCAGGGATCGAATTCTGATCTGATTTCAGTGGACCCAGAGATCAGGGGCCGGAGGGAACACCTCGGACAATGCCGTTTGGATGCTATCTGGGTCTTTATTCTGGGTCCACGTATTGGAATCACAACAGAAACGCTCCTGTCATTCACTCTCCTTTCAAACACGACAAATAACATGAGGACAGACAAATGAACCTTTACAAGTTCCCTGAGATTCCCCGTTTCCCACCCAGACTGAAAAGAGAACTTACCCAGAGAGGGGAGGAGAGAAATCAGTAAGACAAGGGCTCACTCACCACGGTTTTTATGTCTCTCCTTTCCTCTCGGGAGCTCACTTCTTGCTTCAGTCAAGGCAGGTGTGATAGGGATCCTGGACAAGAGCCCCCAAATACTGTTAGAGTAGCTTCCTCTACTGAAAATGAAGTTGTCAAGGTTCAAGCGATTCACCGGCCGGGGGACATCAAGCACACACAGAGTTGGTGTACAATAGAGTCCGGGTTTCCCCTTCCTCAGTGTTTATTTATACACAATTACACAAACACAAAGCCAATTAAAGATTTATGATATAGGACACTGACCAATCAGATTACAGATGACAGGGCATGATAGCCTCATGTCAGGGCAGAATGAGCAGGTTGTGGTGGAATGTGTGGACGAGGTTTGTGTGGTCTCGCCTTTAGCCCTTGGCAACCTAAACCAGTATTGTTGCCCACCACCTCCCTCCCATATACTGGAATGTCCTTAAAGAGTTTGGAAAAGTTTGCTTAGAGAAGAGATGGAGTCAGCTACATTAATAATTGTGACAAGATGGAGTCGGTTGCTTTAACAATATTAATAAGATTTAGTAGGTTATTTTTGAATCACTTCATATGAAATTGACCCCAGAGGCAATTGACTGGTTCCAAAGTCATCTTCAAATGTGGTTGTCTTCTATTGGACTTTTGAGGTCTGTTATTGTTTTACAGCCTGGGTCTACTGGAGGATCCTTTAGTATAGTCCCGCAGTCAGTTCCTTTCTAGATCTGTTTCATTTTAAAACTGTCCTACAACTGAAGCTCTGGAAGTGGCATTTTTTGTATTCTTAGGCCAGGCCTACACCTAGATGTTTTGTAGCACTTATTGAGTCCAATGACCAAAGTCCAAAGCAGTATAAGAAATAGTAGGGAGTCTTGTGGACTATTGTACTTCAAAATTAGTAGTGCTACAAAACGTGTAGATTAAAAATAAGCGAACCGATTCTAACCAATCGATTTGTCTTATCAGCAGCACTTCTTCACTTGTGGGGCTGGCAACGGCACCTGTGCAGTAGCAGCTCCAAAGCCAAAGCAGGGACTCGGCCGTTGCTTTGCTAATTGGAATAGCAGTGTAGGCAGGAAATTGTCAAGGCCGGGCTAAATGTCTGGCCCTGCCACTCTGGTGGCAGGTGGCCCTTCTTCACCTACGGGGACAGTCCCTCACAGGCTTAAAATTCCTGCTGATTAGACCAATCGATTCTAGTGTAGGTGTTTTCCTAGTCTTACTTACACACTATATGGACTTTAATCTTGAATAGGAGTCACCCTAGCTTCTAATGGTCCCGAATCTGCAGGAACTGTACCTGATTTTCACAGACAGTCCTGGCAAATTTGGGCAGTGTCGGGCTGAAAGTGGGTGGGGCTGATGCAATCCCCACCCATGAGTGAGTTTGGGATGTTTCCAGGGTGGGGCTAATATGCCTCGAATTTACTAAATAAAATGATGTGTTTATTGCATTTTAGGTGCACATAGAAACACAGAAGAAGAATGGAAGTGTCAAAAAGTCATTTCATTTCTAACTAAACATTATAGGGGTTGTATAAGATTAGACATTTGCTTTTTGTCTTCCATAGAAATCTGTGGACTGTACCTAGTATTGTTGTATGCAGCTCATCCACATTCATTGGCATTGGTCCCTGTTATCTACTAGAGCCCTGTGCAGCTGCAAAGGTTGCACATATGGCATGTCCACCTCTTTACATTATTATATCAGATGTAAATAGTTTTTACAGTTTTTTTTGCCTCATTTTAATTTCTTTGCATTGTCTTATAGTTCCGAATGTCTCATAGGCTGAATAATACAATATGTATGTATTTACTAATAGTAGGGGCAGATTTGGCATTTGTGGGGCACCATGCAAAGTTACGTCTTTGCACTGCTAAACTCTGCCCCATGACACCACTAAGCTCTTCCCACATTTTACTGCTAAACTACGGCCCGCTTGCTTACTACGCTCCACTCTCAAATTAGCAGCTTGAGCACTACTACTACTGCTCTACAGCAAGGAACGGTTACTATCCCCCCGGGCCCCTGTTCAGAAGAAACCGGCTGCATAGGCAGTATGTCCATCCCTGGTTTAGTTGTTTATTTTTTGTTTGTTTTTTTCAGCCAACCACTTGTGGCCAGCAGTGGGCCCCTGATCTCTGGAGCTCCAGGAATTTGCATGGTTTGTGTGCTGGTCCACCTCTGACTACCAGGATATTAACAGTTGCTTCTGCTTCCTTTACAGTAGAGAAAATGAGATTACTCCTCGAATCTAACACTGAGGTACTTGGACTCCTTATTGTAAAGGTGGATAAGTACTGCAACAGGCCGACCCAAGATGGTAAATCATATGATTATTTATATTCATTGATAAAACGTTTCTCTGGAGATAGTTGTGTAGAAATAGTTTTCTTCTTTATCTGCGCTGTATTGTAAATACATTACTGTATCATCTGGAATGTACACAGGAGAGTAGCTATTAAGAGTGCAGACTCACCCAGGCTCTGGTGGCTCAAGGCCTCCACTGCCAAGACACCAGCATTACAAATAGCATATATTAGGGCCCTATTACAGATTTTGCACTTGGGCTCAAGAATGTCAAGATCCCACCTTAAGAATCTTGTCACAAAGGACAACTAGAGATGAGCGACCTAATTTTTTATAAAAATATGTTATTTTTTTTGTAAATGTTTACAAATTCTTGTGCCCCTCTCTTTAAGCTCTTGACAGCAAGGACAAGTAATGTCAGAGTGAAACTGACAAATGCACACTGCACCTTTGCATGTATTATGCTTTATCATATTAGAAAGTTTCCAAAAATTGTCCTTTATTAGGTGCTGATGGTGTTTGAACGCTGAACACACACAGAGTTATGGGAAAAAAACAGTGGCTTGTTGGGACAAAGTATATAAAATACGCACACACATTATTGTCATATGAAAGATTGGCTTGTTCTGCACAAGCGTCCAAATATTATACTTTAACCGGTAGAATGCATGCTGGTATTTATACAAACACACAATTGTTAATTGTCAGAAGAAAGAGTGGCTTGATAAAGAGAGGCAGATAGTGGCAGCAACAGTCATACTGTGCAGAACATGATGGTAGGCAGGCAGACAGTGTAATGATGAAGCACCATCTGTAAGGGCAGATCTATTCATTGACCTCAGCTTGAGGACTGTAAAAATCCTCAAAGATCTATGCCTTATGCCTTAAGCAGCTGAGGATGATGGCAAGGACACTGTACTGCTTGGGATTGTTGACTGCCGGCCACAAAGAAGACCAGGAGAAGGAGGACAGACTTGTTATGATTCTGAATGCTGTCCAGTTCTGTTTTTCCACAGGATCTGATGTTGGTACCTGTTTGAATGCCCACAGCTTACTTTAATCCTGCAGATCTTGCGCATGGCTATGGTTTTGTGCGCTAGTCTTGTGGAGGAAAACCTCCCCGTGGGAGTTGCTCGTACAGAGCTAGAGGCAGCGAGTTTGGCCTAGGTGTAGCACATTTTGAACATACACCCACAGTTCCTGAGCTGACCACAATTGACGTATACCTGACCCTGACAGTTTTTTGGAAGGTTTTGGCCATACGTTGCCTCTGCTCTTTATTGCAACCACTGCCACTGCTGTCCTCTTGTGATGTCACCTCCTCCTCAGCACTCCAATCCAGCTCCCAAATCTTGTCCATCATTATAGTCTTCACTGTCTCCGCCACTGTGATATGTCATTGCGGGCTCCTTGGCTCCCCTCCTGATTCCCTGCTCTGTATTTGCCTTGAGTGCCACTGTGGCTACCACTGCCCATTCTGCCACCATCATGGCTATAAGTGCCACTACCACTACTACTGCCCAGATTGCTGGTGCTGCTATAGTCACAGGTTTCCTATATATGAAAACTGCTGTTGACAATTTACTTTGGGAATAAAGCAGTGTTTGCTGTAAAATGTTTTTGAACTCTGGGTGTAATATCACTGGATCAACAATTACAGTTTTTGTACTATGAAATGCATGGTACAATGCAATAATGCATTTGTTAACACCATTATAAAGATGCAGTTTGAACTATATATGCATTATCACTGGTTCAATAATTAAAGGGGTTTTCCTCAGGATAGGTCATCAGTATCTGATTAGTGGGGGTCCGACGCCCGGGACCCCCGCCAATCAGCTGTTTGAGAAGGCACCAGCTCTCCTGTGAGCACCGAGGCCTTCTCTCAGCTCACCAAGCACAGCGCAGTACATTGTACAGCGGCTGCGCTTGGTATTGCGCTCAGCCCCATTTACTTGAAAAGCTGAGAGAAGGCCTCGGCACTCATGGGAGCACCGGTGCCTTCTCAAACAGCTGATCCGCAGGGGTCCTGGGTGTCGGACCCCCACCGATCAGATACTGATGACCTATCCTGAGGATAGGTCATCAGTAGTTAACTCCCGGAAAACCCCTTAATGTCCGTATCATACCACTTGTTGTTTGTGACTCGTGTGTATACTCTGTAATAGTTTTTTGCAGACAATGTCACACATACTCCTTCCAGGTCAGAAGCTGAACACACTATAGTGCTTCTGCTGTCTAAGTATAGGTATCTCCCGGCCTACTGCTCCCCAGATTGGCTGATGCTGTCTGTCAGCCTCTGAGCCAATCAAGGCAAGCCCTCCTCCCACTTCCTTCCAGTGTCATGTGATCCTCTTTCTGCCCTCATAGTTTGCCCCCGCCAGCATTAACAGTAAAATGAAAACTATTTTTATGCAAATTGCCCAAAGTGAATTGCAAAAGCTTTGATTTTGTTTGGCGAATTTTAGTGAAGTTCGTAACAAATCTGATTAGTTTAAAATGAATTTGCCCATTTCTAGTACCAACCTATTCTGCAGCACTTTACAGACATTATCATCAATTGTTGTCCCCACTGGAGCTCATAATCTAAATTCAGTATAAATAGCTTAGTAAGCATTTAGAGTGTGGGAGTAAAACCATGCAAACATGGAGAAAACCTACAAACTTCATGCAGATGTTGTCCTTGGTTGGATTTGAATCTAGGAACCCAAACGAGCAAAACACCATTGCTGCCCTAGCATATGAAGAAACTTGCTAGTTGCTTGGCAGTGGTTGAAAGAGGAGCAGATGGTGTTATACTCTTTATAAAAACCCATAGCTGGGACCAAATAAACCTGTTATGGGACCCATGTGGGTTAGTGGAACCTTATAGCTATTGAACGCAGGATGTGCTGAACAGAAAGTAATTCAACATCCACACAAAGAAAAACAATTCTCTTCACTGTGGAATAAGAGACTTTGCAGCAGATTGTGGATGAGGTTGGAAAGAGTCATGCATGTCAATCAACGGACCAGGCTGGCTCAACAGGACACTTGAATGGTCTGGTAATGCCGAGCAGACACTCAGGATACAATTTGCATATGGCATAGATGTTTTCTAAATTCATTTTATTAGGTATTCGGTACTACTAAAGGTGAAACCTTGTGGGAATAATCTAAATATTAGGCAACAGTAATTCCCTGTGAGATGATCCCCCATTGTACTTTGCTGTGCTCTTAAAGAGCAGAGAGCCCCAAGGTATCAGGGCCTAGGGGCAACTGTAAGCTCTGCACCGTCAATATCTTTGCCCTTGTCAGATGACACTTTAGATGAGCGAATCTATTTGCCGCTTCGTATATTCATTACGAATTCTCCTTATTTCTTACTCCGAAGCAAATTCGGATTTATTCAGATTCGCTTCGTACAATTCGTAAATGTTCTTAAAATTTTGAATGCTAACACTACATACGCTACGTACGCATTCTTCTTGTCCCCCCGGCCACAAAAGTGGGAAAATGACGATACCCCCAATCAAGAGCGGGAAAGTGAAGATACGCCCCCTTAAAAGTGGGAAAAACCAGCCCGGCCCACCGGGAACTATCTATTTGCACGTATAGGGAGTGAAGACTCCTCCCTCATTACTCTGCTCTCCTCTCCAGTTCAAGCCAGTGGTGAACAAGATACCACAGCATGGTGAAACAACTGCGACCAAAGTGGGGAGAAATGGTGTTTGGTAGCGAGTACCCCGAACCACCGGCCAGTCCATAGGAGACCAGAGTGTCACAACAATTGGCCAAGAGAATCCCACCAGCACCTGAGGTGTCCGCCATGCCGGCTGGTGTGGTGGAGGCAGCTGGAGCGTCCACTCCGCTGCTCAGGAGGACAACACCTTCCATGCGGCAGAATCCCATCGTGCCTGCATCAGTGACGTCCCACCCCTAGACCCAATGGGACTATAAGAAAGCCGTGGAGGACTGGGCCATCTGAGGCCGAGAGACCCTATGCTGGAACGGCATAAAGGATTTGTCCTATGGTTTTCAGTCGAGTGAGGCAGTGGCTTCCTTGCGGACGACGAAGACGGGGAGGAGTACTTTGTGGGCCGCAGGTCTGTGAAACAGTCTTACCTGCCCCAAGCCTGTCATAGCCTATACGTGGTGGATCAGGTGTAATGTA